>PITA01004543.1:79816-122218 GCA_004023965.1 Spilogale gracilis
AGAGAGATGGAAGAAAGAAAGGAAAAAAAAGGAAATAAAAGTATGTTCTCATTGGTCATATTGCTATTACAATGACCAAAGCAAGCAAACTACAGTATATCAGTCAAAAGGTCAGAAAGGTAATAAAGATTATTATAAAAAAAAGAGTTGTCATTTTCCCCCATAGAACTGAAAGAATATATATAAATAAAACTTTACTGTACTCTCGAAATATTAATCAGAACTCAAGAGAATTAAGATATCATTTTTGCAGCTTAAAAAATTAAAATATATTAATCATTATCTTAAAAGAGCAGTAACTGCTAGGGAAGTAAGAGTAGAGTTTGTAATAAGCTCTGTATGTGGAAATTCATTTCTATTTTAATTAAGTATGAATATTACAACTATTTGCATTTTATTTTATTTTTTAGGATTTTATTTATTTATATGACAAAGAGAAACACAGCTAGAGAGGGAACACAAGCAGGGGGAGTTAGAGAGGGAGAAGCAGGCTTCCTGCTGAGCAGGGAGCCTGATGCGGGGCTCGATCCCAGGATCATGCTGAGCGGAAGGAAGAAGGAAGACACTTAACAACTGAGCCACCCAGGCGCCCACTATTTGCAGTTTAAAGCAAGATTCTCTTAATAATAAATCAAAATATCAAAAGCATATTTGTTACATTTTTAAATATAAGGTATAGTATTACTCTAATGTTTGGGATCCTGAAACTTTGCTTATATGTTTTTTATACGTGTTATTGAAATATATCCTTCATGTGGTCTCATAGATTTTTAAAATCTTCATTCATTGCATGATAAATTTTCTTTTGTATATAAAATGAGTAGATGCTTTTGGCTTTATCCAATTATCAACAGAGATAAGAGGGAACTGACTCTTCTTCCTTTCCTCAGAAGAACAAATCTTATACCTATTTCAGGACATTGAATACGAATGCACTGTCGATAAAAACCTGCTAGACTACCCACCACATAAGCACCACAGGTTTTAGATTTTACTATATTGGATTCTGAATAGGAAAAAGAAAAATATTAGTCTGAAAATATTTCAGAAGTGCTAGGTAAAATGTGGGTAGAAAACCAGTTATATCCATTTTTAGAGGATTCACAAGAAAGGACGCCAATGTCAAAATTGTTAACCTTTAGACAATTAAGTGCTTAGTACTGAGTTTCAGGGAGCTGTGATAGCCTGGAATCATCAGAAAATACATTAAAAATTTTTTTATGATTTATTTATTTATTTGAGATGGGGCAGAGAGAAAGAGGGAGAGAAGCAAACTCCCCACTGAGTGCAGAGCCTGACATGGGCTCGATCCCAGGATCCTGAGATCATGACCTGAGCCAAAACCAAGAGTTGGTCACTTAAGCGACAGAGGCACCCAGGCCTCATAAAGACATAAAATAGGTCTTTAACCCTTACCATTCTACACACCTGTCAACTGAGCTCCTATGTTCATGAATTTAAAAACCAAAACAAAACTCTAGGGCCTGTCAACCGTGTTACCAACTTTTCAAATTAAACTGAGATCTGTAGGACTCCTTAAGCCAGTGCTGATTTAATAGGTGGGTTATTCTCTGGGACCTTCAGAGTTTTCTAGTAAAGAAAGGCACTTTGCTTACTTTTCCACCTTAAACTGATTCTTAAAGATTTGGGCAAAAATCACTTCCTTTATGTAGGAAGGAACATGTGGGCTTTGGAACCAGAAAAGAATTGTTGTGAGTCACTACTTATGAGCCTTATGTTTTTACCAACTTTATTAGTTTCTTAGGCTGTCATAACAGAGTACCACAAACTAAGTAGTTTTACACAACAAAAAGTTATTGTCTCATAGTTCTGGTGGGCAGAAGTCTAAAAGATAGTGTCATGATCTGGTGAAACCTGTACTTGCCTATTCCTAGCTTCTGGCTGATACAACAGTAAGCTTTGGCATTCCTTGTCCTATAAATACATCACTTCCATCTCCTGCCTTCACTTGGCATGCTCCTCGTGTGTCTTCACGTTGTTTTCTTTATGTGCATTTCTGTCTCCGTGCTCAGTTCCCCCCTTTTATAAGAATATCAGTGATATTCAATTAGGGCCAACCTTTGAGTCTACTTTTAACTCAATTACCTCTGGAAAGGCCCTATTTCCAAATAAGGTCGTATTCTGAGACTTGGGGAAGTTAGGACTTCAACATATCTTTTGAAATGGACACAATTCAACTGAAACACCATTTACTTAATTTCCCTAAGCTTCTGGTTCTTCATCTGTAAAATCCAAATAATCCTGTCTGCAATATTATTGAAAAGTAGCTACGGAAAGAAACATAGCAGCTTCTGTACCACAGGTGCTCAAATATATATAATTTTCCCCTTTCATTTACATTTCGCCCAGATATTTATATCTCCTCATGTTCACCCAACATATGAAGCAACTTTCCTTCCACTTATTATATTAAAACTGTATACCTATTTATCTGTCTGGCTTGCTACTATTTCTAAGTTAGGAGACCGTGACAGTAATTTTTAGATGCCTACATACCTTAGTTCACTCACTAAGGAAACTGATTGATAAAAGGAGGAATGAACAAATAATGGATAGATGAAAAATGCCTAGAACAAAAATATTCTTTTTAAACCCCAATTTCTCTCAGTGGGCCAGTTTAGGGAATGTCAGAAGTAATCTAAGGAATACATGTTCTGCTTTATTACTTCTTTGTTTATGTTCTTATTCTTGTCACCTGATGGTTCCCTAGTTACTTGATAGTGATCTTGAGATATTCTTTTTTTTTCACTATAAGCTTGGATTTTTTAAATCCAATGGTGTTCACTGCAGTTACCCAGGAGTTTCCTTTTAGAATATCTGCCAAAATAATTCACTGTTCTCTCAAGTTATTTCATCTTTAAAGACATCAACATTCTGCCTGGGAGGGGGGGGCATGTGGGAGATATCTCATCAGGAAAGATGCTGGTTATAATCAGACATCTATCAATCACAGTTAAATGTTATCTCACACTCTGAGATGGTAGAGATGCGGAACCAATTTACATTTTGTAATAAAAATTCCTGCTTCCCCATTTACTATATTTGGACGAAAAACCTAGTAGCTTCACTGGTTATTTATGAGGAAAAAAACCACAGAGAACAGTATTCTAATAGAATTTTAAAAACACACCCATATTCTTGAATGCTTCCAACCTCAAGTAATGACAGAGGAAATGGACTGATTTATAACCAAAAATTGCTTTATAATAATGACCTGCAATTTGAAATCCAGGCTTCATTTAGCAACATGAAACAATTATTCATAATACTAGAATAGCCTGAAATAATCTTTTATTATCCTGAATATAAATCTGAAGTTAAGGGGAAAACGCCTACACATTTTCCATGCAAAGGAGTGTAAAATAGTCCCAACCTTACATTCCAGAAAAAAATCTGAAGAACCAACTTAAGTCCACATTTTACTTTTTGTCCAAATAATTAAGACAAGGGAAAGGTTTGGCCTGTTCATTATATTTATCAGCACTTTTAGCACTATCATTGTCCTCTAGCTCCACGAAAATTCTCTGTCCAGTTCATTGAACTTTGAATTTGATCTACTCACCAAGCTCATTCTTCCAGCTGCTACTTAATAAGCCTAAGAAGACTTTAAAAGATACATCAGGAAAAAAGAACAAGTTATAGAGGGAGGCTGTTTACCCATATTAAATAATTGCTTATTTTATTGGTGTCTGCTGTCCATGCAAACAATTCTGCTAGGAATTATTATTTATTGGCACCTAGGTGGTGTAAAGAAGGAAATGTAAGGGCGCCTGTGTGGCTCACTCCGTTAAGTGGTTTTGACTCAGGTTCTGATCTCAGGGTCCTGAGATTGAGCCCTGTGTCATGCTCCACACTCAGTGTGGAGTCTGCTTGGAAGTCGTTCTCTCCCTCTGCCCCTTCTGCTCATGTGTGCTGCACTTTCTTTCTCTCTCAAATAAATAAATAAACCTTAGGAAAAAGAAAAAGAATGAAATGGAGCCAGAGAACTAGACATAGCTTGAACCTCAGATAAATCCATGAATCAGAACTACACAAATTAGAGTAAAAGGCTGGTAAGCATACAACCACCTGCTTGCTGGGAGGTGAAAAATCCTGGCATGCAGCATTTCTTGGACTTCCATGTCTTTTTTTTTTTTTAAGATTTTATTTATTTACTTGACAGAGAGAAACACAGCAAGAGAGGGAACACAAGCAGGGGGAGTGAGAGAGGGAGAAGCAGGCTTCCTGCTGAGCCGAAGGCAGTTGCTCAACCAACTGAGCCACCCAGGTGCTCCTTGACTTCCATGTCCTAAACAGTCCCCATCACTGCCAGTTCCAAGTTTCTAACATGAAGTCACTGAACATGGAGTTGGGAAGGGAAGCACACAACTGGTTCCTGTGAGTTGATGGGAACAAACTTCAGTGAACCACTGCTTAGATTTAAGTCTGCAGAGTGAATGATTATTTTGTCAGATAGGATATTAAAGAACTTATGTGAATTTTTAACACAGAGAATACTCTATATCCCCCCCCCAAAAAATGACAGTCAAAATTACCATTTTGAATAGCTAAATCTGCAGGCATCATCATAATACTAATGCAATTAAGGCAGTAATAACTTTCTCTATGGAGGGCATACTACCTGCATATTAAATTTTATAGAATTTTTAAAAAAGATTTTATTTATCTATTTGACACAGAGAGAGATACAAGTAGGCAGAAAGGTAGGCAGAGAGAGAGGAGGAAGCAGGCTCCCTGCCAAGCAGAGAGCCTGATGTGGGCCTCAATCCCAGGACCCTGAGATCATGACCTGAGCCAAAGGCAGAGACTTTAACCCACTGAGCCACCCAGGTGCCCTAAATTTTATAGAATTTATAGAATACCTACTATGTATTATATTGGACCCTTGCTATGAGCAGGTGATTTGGAAATCAGTGGGGCACTGCATCTGTCTTTCCATTCTAGAGAGGGCCACTAAATAGATAATTCCAGTAGATCATGAAACAAACAGTAACAAAGAGGTTAGAACCTATTCTGCAGTGCAGTATGATTCACCATGGCTTTCTGGAAAAATTATGTTGCCATAACCAGCATTTACAAAACACAGGCTTTGTTATTTACAGTCATTCTAGTATTCCCAACCACATCTGTCCCCATATTTGAGGTGAACTCTGAAGACTTTACTTGAGAACAAAGTAGGTCTTTTATGAGGATGGTAAATAGAGGCTGAAAATCAGATGGAATGTTTAGGTCAGGTATAAGAACCTAAAAGTTCTTATTTGGTGGTGATGGTGAGATGGAAAGCTCTGGCGGTAGCTGGTGGATTAGGCAATTAACAGGTTCTACTTAGCGGTTTTCCCTTATCTGTTTTTCATTCAATGAAATCAATGGTTTGGGCTGGATACTAACAAAGTGACAGCTATTGTTTATTGTGTGACTTCAATGATGTTAGGTCCTTTCACATACAAAAGTGCACTTACTTGTCACAATGGAACTATAAAGTGATATAAAAATATCTATCTTCCCCTCTTTATATTCAAAACTTGAGATAATTGTTAGCTGCCTAAAATCTCAGAGTAAAGAAGGGACAGAGGTAGAAGTCTAACCTAGTTCTTCCTGATTCTAATCTCTTAGGCCTTTCTTGAGGTAGTTTCCAGCCTCATGTTCTTTTCTTTTCTTTTTTTTTTTTAAGATTTTATTTATTTATTTGACAGAGAGAGAGAGATCACAAGCAGGCAGAGAGAGAGGAGGAAGCAGGCTCCCTGCTGAGCAGAGAGCCTGATGCGGGCCTTGATCCCAGGACCCTGAGATCATGACCTGAGCCGAAGGCAGAGGCCTAACCCTCTGAGCCACCCAGGTGCCCCAGCCTCATGTTCTTTGATTTCTGGTTTATCTTGCAGTGTTGCCTTAATTGCTATTTTGGCCACACAACAAAAACTGGGGAAATCAAGGATCCAGGCTCTGCTCCTTTCACATATATGCATCCTTGTGAAATAGGCTGGGAAACAACAGAGAATTTTGCTATCAAGTTTTCACATTAACTTTTGAGCAATATTCCCTAGTTTACCAATTAGGAAGGAGGTCTATCTTCTCCTTGGCCTTTGAAAAGTGATCATTTGCTTGATCGCTCTCAACAGAGATCTTCCCATAGCCTCTGATATTTTCATCTCTTCTGGGTTGTTTATTTTTAATTACTTAACATTTTTGAAGTCTCCTCCTCTGTGCATTGCAAACCTAGGGCTAAAAAAGCCAAATGCGTCTATTTTGTTCCCCCATGTCCTATGAAAACAGCCAAAATGAATTTCACAAATGAGCCATGTTTTTTCCACAACTCTGGAATTACATAGGCTATTCTCCCTTCTGGGAGTGGTTCCATCCTTTCAACCATTTCTTTACATGGTGATTTCTCATTACTCACGATTTAGATGATCCTGTGAGATGCTAAGGGTCTCCCATCTTCACTCTGCTATAGCCCTCATCCTATTGTATGTGTGATGCTTTTCTTTTTTGCTCATAAAACTGCAGGCTGCCTAAAAGCTGAGAAGAATTGACCTCCAGCCTTTGGTGCAGTTCTGCTATAACATAATGTGGAAGAGCTTGGGCTCTGTAGCTAAGATATCTAGGGTTCAGTATTGCCTGCTGCCACTTAATCGCTGTGTACCCTTGGGAGGATTTCTCAATTTCTCTCAGCCTCATTTAATCATCTGTGAAGAGCACATCATAAGATAACTCACTTCAAAAGACATTGGTCAGGATGAAATTGAAGTGGTCCATTTGGACCAAGTGGCAAGTAATGCCTGACACATTTACTGGTAGATACTGAGAATACAACAAATATAATTATTAGGTGCTCAAATGTTGGATGATAAGAAATGAATATATTTACTTATTCAGAAAATATTTATTGAGGTTGACTTTATGCTAGGCACATTTCTAAGACCTGGGGAAGTGTCAGTGAGCACATGACAGCCACTTCCTGGTTCTATTACACTTACATTCTCTTAAAGAGACACAGACACCAAACAGAAACATAAATACATACGGAAACAAAGAAGAGTAAGAGAATAGAAAATAAAAAAGGAAATTCTGCAATTGCACTACTGGGCATTTACCCCAAAGATACAGATGTAGTGAAAAGAAGGGCCATATGTACACCAATGTTCATCGCAGCAATGGCCACAATTGCCAAACTGTGGAAAGACCAAGGTGCCCATCAACATATCAATGGATAAAGAAGATGTGGTACATATATACAATGGAATACTATGCCTCCATCAGAAAGGATGAATATCCAACTTTTGTAGCAACATGGACTGGATTGGAAGAGATTATGCTGAGTGAAATAAGCCAAGAAGAGGAAAGTCAAGTATCACATGGTTTCACTTACTTGCGGTGCATGAGGGGTAACCTGGAGGACAGTGGGAGAAGGAAAGTAAATGGGAAGCAGGGTAATCCAGGGAGGGAAATGAAACAACAGAGACTTTGGACACAGAAACAAACTGTAGGACTTGGAGGGAGGGGGGTGAGGGGATGGGAGAGCCTAGTGGTGGGTACTGGGGGGCACCTAAAGCATGGAGCACTGGGTGTGGGTTATGGGGAATGAATCTTGGAACACTGGAAAAAAAATAAAGTAACAATATTAAAAAAAAAGGAAATTCTGTTTTAGATAAGGTAGCGGGTGATGGCCTTCTGATTATGATCAGACTTACTCACATCCCTGAATGAAGAGAGGGGTATATCCGTATCTCTGTCCCTTAGAAGAGCAAATGCTAGAGAGAAGAGCAAATGCTAGAGCTACCCTATGACCCTGCAATCGCACTACTGGGCATTTACCCCAAAGATACTGATGTAGTGAAAAGAAGGGCCATATGCACCCCAATGTTCATCGCAGCAATGGCCACAATCGCCAAACTGCGGAAAGAGCCAAGGTGCCCATCAACAGATGAATGGATAAAGAAGATGTGGTACATATATACAATGGAATACTATGCCTCCATCAGAAAGGATGAATATCCAACTTTTATAGCAACAGAGACCGGATTGGAAGAGATTATGCTGAGTGAAATAAGCCAAGAAGAGAAAGTCAAGTATCGCATGGTTTCACTTACCTGCAGTGCATGAGGGGTAAACTGGAGGACAGTGGGAGAAGGAAAGTAAAGGGAACTAGGGTAATCTAGGGAGGGAAACGAAACAACAGAGACTTTGGACACAAAAACAAACTGAGGGACTTGGAGGGAGGGGAGTGGACGGATGGGAGAGCCTGGTGGTGGGTACTGGGGACACCTAAAGCGTGGAGCACTGGGTGAGGGGAGCGGGGAATGAATCTTGGAACACTGGGAAAAAAAATTTTTAGTAACAATAAAACAATTAAAAAAAATTTTAAAAAATTTAAAAAAAAGAGCAAATGCAAAGGCCCTGAGGCTAGAGGGTTTCTGACATTTTTCAAAGAAAAGCAAGTCAACTGGCTGGTTTGTTAGAAAGGGAGTGATCAAAGGGTCGTTAAGGGTGGGGCAGGGGTGGGGGCAGATTTTAGCAGGAGAGGGTGAGCATGATAGTGTGACGGACCTTTTGGGCTTGTAACCAGGTAAGGACTATGGATTTCACTCTGAGTTAGATGGAAAGCTGTTTCAAAATCTGTAGTAAGATTATAGCATAAACTGATAATGCTTCATTTGAAAATAAGATAAATAATTGGGAGAAGGGGCACCGTCAGACAGTCAAAGATCTAGTAGCCAGCTAATAAAAAGGATACACTAAAAAGATGAAGTTCAGGAAAAGGTGAGGAATTGACAAACGAGATACTAAGAATAAAACTAAACTGACCTTGTGCAAAGGAAGGGGAAGACAAAGACACTGTGAGGGGTATGAGACTATGAGAGTACATATGCAAATACATTAACCCTTTACCATGTAGAAAACCTTTGAGCATTTATTGCATTTTCCTCTTGGAGCCCATACTCTAAGACATTGTATTCACCAAAAATAATAATAATTAATTCATGCTGCCATACTATATTCATTAAAGATGTAAATAACCATCAATCTGAACTGATTGGTGAGAGCAAACCAATGTCATCCCCTCTTAAAGTCACTATTCTAGCCGAGAGCAAAAGAAACTCCAATTTTCATCAGCCTGTGCTACTTGATGGCAAGTATCATATGCTATCTCTTTGGCTTATTTAAATACTGGAAATAACTTGCATATTGCCATTATTTCTTTAATGGAATGCTAGGTTATCTATAGAAAATAGGTTTGAGATAAAATACTCACTGTAAGCCTGCAAATATAAAGTGTGTCTTATGTAATGCATTATATATGTATTAAATCATACATATGTATATAGAACATTGTATCTCTAGAATATATGTATGTGTGTGTGTATATATATATAAATATATATGTAAAATACAATGCTTATAAATAAGCACATTCACTGGTCCTGGGATTAGGAGGTGGTTCTAACTTTGGGGGACCACCATACAACTCACTATATATAGAGGAGAAAGTTGGATTGGAAAGGAGAACTATCATGCTGCATTATCTGTTAAGCATCGAGGATTATTATGTTAATATAAAAGACCCCATAAATGGAACTACCTATTATCCAGTGTACTCATTTTTTATTGGTATATGATTATACAACTGAATCATGGGTTCCATTGGGATCATGCATCATACATCTTCATCCAATCAGAATGATTGGACGGCCTATTGTATTCATATGTTTTACCTGTTGATCTTTCAAAAACTGCAGGGAAATGTTACCCTTGCAGATAAATCATTCTTACTGAGGTGAAGATTATGAAGAGGTAAGAGCTAACTCCCAAAGGGACAGCTACTCCCAAACAGAGCTCAATATTTATGAGGACCCTGAAAGCAGGAGGCTCCAGAGAGCAGAGGACATGCTCATGAGAACAAAGAGTTCATCTATTAAAGAGTAGGGATCTCTTGCTAGATTGATTCTCCTGAAGGAATATCTTCTTGATACCAGAGTTTGAGTGCAGGACTCTTTCAGGATCTCTCAAAAGCTCATTCTAAAAGGCATTTATTAGACAGCTACTAATGCCAGATACAGACATGAGCCAATGAACAAAAGAGTCTCAGCCCCTAGGGAACATAAAGCCTGGAGGAGGGCAGAGCTGGAATGGGTGCTGGGGCGTGGGGGAGAAACAGCCACATTCACTGCATTTAAATCTTACATTTTAATTTTATCAGAAAAACATTTTAAAATGTCCACAACAAAGATCAAGATCCCAAGGCTGCAAAGAAATTTAAAAATACCATATTCAAGGGGCATCTGCACGGCTCAGTGAGTAAGCATCTGCCTTTGGCTCAGGTCATAATCCTGGAGTCCCAGGATCGAGTCCCACATCGGGCTCCCTGCTCTGCGGGAAGCCTGCTTCTCCCTCTCTCACTTGCCCTGCTTGTGTTCCCTCTCTGGCTGTGTTTCTCTCTGTCAAATAAATAAAATCTTAAAAAAAAATACTGTACTCAAAATTCTTGAAGTACCCTTAAATCAACATAACACAGAACAGAAAATCAATTATATTGGTCATCCATGTTTGGTAAGCCCGAATTAATTTTAGAACATATTTCTTAGGCAGATAAAAGAACCGATGTTTACTAACAAGTAATTCAAAAGCATCAAAAGTTACTCGTTTGTTAATTTCAGCTGACACTGGAGTGTTTCTAGCATTATATTGGACCATTTTGATGAAAGACCCCCAACACACAGGAAAACTGAAACAAGAGTTTCTCTAAAGTGAATTTTTTAGGATATGAAACAAACTTTATCACTTTATTAGCCATTCTAAAATTTTGAAAATATTTATACATAGATCTGTGAGTTATTTTCAAGAGGTTATCTCACTAGATTATTCCTTAAAGTATAGGCAGCATTACTGAAGTAATGCTTTCCATCTTGGATTAAAAAAAAAAAAATTAGAGCTCTGCACTGGGGCACCTGGGTGGCTCAGTCAGTTAAATGTCTGCCTTTGGCTCAGGTCATGATCCCAGAGTCTTGGGATGGAGTCCCATATCGGGCTCCCTGTTCAAGCAGGGTGCCTTCTTCTCCCTCTCCCTCTGCCACTCCTTCTGTTTTTGCTCTCGCTCTCTCTCTCTCTCTCAAATAAATTAATTAAAAAAATCTTTAAAAATAAAGAAAATAAAAACAAAACTGCATTATTTTGGTCTATTTTCATTTTAGGCAGAGGCAAACCTATATTCCTAGGAGAAATGGATATTGGTAAGTTTTTGAAAAGTAAATGCATGCCAAAATTCTGGAAATTATCTGTGTTAAAAATAACCATAATCATGGTATAAGTGAATATAATACCTTTCTCAGAACTAGGAAACATGGCATAAATTTTGACCTTTGTCACACATTAGGTATGTGTCCTTGTGCAAATCACTTAATCTTACTTAAACACCATCTTCCTCTGCTAAAATTGGGTGAATCAACATGGAACAATTAGGTAGATTAAAACATACTACCATGTTTGATAGTGGTAAGGGATCCAGGGGTGCCTGAGTGGCTCAGGCAGTTGAGCGTCTCTGACTCTTGGTTTCAACTCAGGTCATGATCTCATGGATTGTGAGATCAGGCCCCACAGTGGGCTCTGAACTCAGCAGGGAGGCCACTTGATGATTCTCTCCCTCCGCCCCTTTCCCAACTCACACACACTCTCTCTCTAAAATAAATCAATAAATCTTTTTGAAAAAAAAAGTCGTACATGATCCATACTAGAAAAGGTTAAAGTAGAACATAATCAGTCACTATTATTTTTTAAATGCATACTTAACTATTATCAAAATACAGTATTATATTCATTTCAGGTGTTCAATATAACAATTCAACTATTATATACATTATTCAGTGCTCATCACCTTTATCTATTTTGCCCGTCCCTCTCATTTCCCCTCTTGCAACCATCAATTTGTTCTGTCTTTAAGAGTCTGCTGTTTTCCTATGTCTTTTTTTCTTAGTTTGTTTTGTTTCTTAAATTCTACATATGAGTAAAATCATATGGTATTTCTCTTTCTCTTAGTTCACTTAGCATAATACCCTCTATGTCCATCCATGTTGCAAACAGCAAGATCTTATTTCTTTTTTATGGCTAAGTAATATCCCAGTGTGCATAGGCAGGGTTGTGTCTATCTATATGTTTATCTGATTCCATATTGGAAGATTAGATGCTTCTAGGAAATTATCCATTTCTTTTAGGTTGTTCAATTTGTTGGCATATACTTTTTAATAATATTTTCTTACAATCCTTTGTATTTCTGTGATGCCAGAGGTTATTTCTCCTTCATTTCTGATTTCATTTATTTGAGTCTTCTTTTTTCTTAATGAATCTGATGAAATATATATTGATTTTGTTGATCCTTCCAAAAAATGAGTTTCTAGTTTCATTGATTTGTTCTACTGTGGTTTTTGTTTTTATTTTTATTTTTGTTTATTTCATTTATTTCTGGCCTAAAACTTATTATTTCTTCCCTTTTATTGGCTTCAGGCTTTGTTTCTTCTTCTTTTTCTAGCTATTTTATGTGTAAGTTTAGGTTGTTTATTTGAGATTTTTCTTGTTTTTTGAGATAAGCCTGTATTACCATAAACTTCTCTCTTCAAATAGCTTTTGCTGCCTACTAAAGACTATTGTGTTTTCATTTCCATTCATCTCCATGTATGTTTTTAATTTCCTCTTTGGTTTCTTGAATGACCCATTCATTGTTTAGTATCATGTTATTTGACTTTCATATATTTATGTTCTTTGCAGATTTTTTTCATGGTTGATTTCTAGTTTTATACTATTGTGGTTAGAAAAGATGAATGGTATGACTTCAATCTTTTTGAATGTATTGAGGCTTGTTTTATGGCATAACGTGATCTATTCTGGAAAATGTGTGAAAAGTGCTCTTTCTCACAATTCATGAGAATGCCCTCATTCTAAAGGCACTATATCTTTACTTTCCCACCATGTTTTATGTATATTATATCATGCCTTACATCCTTTAAGCAAGGGGAGTGAGAGAGGGAGAAGCAGGTTTCCTGCTGAGCAGGAAGTCCAATGCAGGGCTCCATCCCAGGATTCTAGGATCATGGCCAGAGCTGAAGGCAGACACTTAACGACTGAGCTATCCTCAGGTACCCCTGTCCCATGTGTTCTTTAAAAAATGTGTATTCTATTTTTGGATGGACTGTTCTATGTGTATATGTTAGGTCTAATGTGTCATTCAAAGCCACTGTTTTCCTTGTTGATTTTCTGTCTAGATGATTTATCCACTGATGTATGTGGAGTACTAAAGTCTCCTACTATTATTGTATTACTATCAATTTTCCCCTTATGTCTATTAATAATTGATTTATGCATTTAGGTGATCCTATGTTATGTGTATAGCTGTACTTGTTATATTCTCTTGTTGGACTGTTTCTTTTATCATTATGCAGTATTCTTTTTTAAGATTTATTTATTTACTTGAGAGAGAAAGAGCATGCTTTCTCTCTCAAATAAGTAGATTCCCTGCTGAGATGTGACTCCCCTCCCATCCCACCTAATGTGGGGCTTGATCTCACAATTCATGAGATCATGACTTGAGCTGAAACCAGAGTCAGATGCCAACCTACTAAGCCACTCAGGTGCTTCATGTAGCATATTTCTTGCCTCTTGCTGTCATCATTGTTTTAAAGTCTATTCTGTCCAGTGTAAATATTGCTATCCCAGCTTTCTATGTGCTTCCATTTTCATGATAAATGTTCTATCCCTTCACTTTCAATCTGCATGTGTCTTTAGGTCTGAAGTGAGTCTCTTATAGGAAGGATATGAATGGGTCTTGCTTTTTTTAATCCATTCACTTACCCTATGTCTTTTGAGTAGAACATTAGTATACTTGTATTTAAGGTAAACATTTATAGATATGTACTCATTGCCATTTTGTCACTTGTTTTACAATTGTTTCTGTATTTCTTCGTTCCTTTCTTTTTCTGCTTTCTTCTCTTGTGGTTTGATGACTTTCTTTAGTGTTATGCTTGAATTGTTTTCTTTATTTTTCGAGCATTATAAATTTTTGATTTGTGGTTACAATTCAGTTCATATATAACATCTTATGTGTATAGCTTTATGTTGGTGGTTGCTTAAGTTTGAACTCATTCTAAAGGCACTATATCTTTACTTTCCCACCATGTTTTATGCATGTTATATCATGCCTTACATCCTTTAATTTTGCGAACCCCCTGAATAACTTTTAGATACAATTGATTTTACTGCTTTTGTGCTTTAACCTCCATACTCATTTTAAAAGTGATTAATATATGCTTTTATTATAGATTTGCTTTTATATGTGAACTTTTTTCCCTTTACAAGTTTCATACTCCTGAATGCCTGGTGATACAGTTGTTAAGTGTCTTCCTTTGGCTCAGGTCATGATCCTAGGGTCCTAGGATTGAGCCATATATCGGGCTCCCTGTTCAGTGGGGAACATGCTTCTCTCCCTCTTCTCCCAGCTAGTGCTCTTTCTCACTATCTCTGTCCTCTCTCTCAAATAAATAAAATCTTTTAAAAAAAGTTTCTTACTCCTGCTTATAGTCTTTTCTTTCCATTCAAAGAATTCTCTTTAACATTTCTTATAAAGTTTAGTGGCCATAAACTCCTTTAACTTTTGTTTGGGAACCTCTTTATCACTACTTCTATTTTGAATGATAACTTTGTTGGGTAGAGTATTTGGTTGCAGTTGTTTTGTTTTGTTTTGTTGGTTCTTTTTTGTTTTTTGTTTTTTCCTTCTCACATTTTGACTATATTACGCCACTCCCTTCTGGCCTGTAAAATCTCTGCTGAAAAATTATCTGATACCTTTATGGAGTTGCCCTTGTATATAATTGTTTTCCTTATTGCTTTAAAAATTCTCCCTTTATCACTCCTTTCTGCCATTTTAATTATTTGTCCTGGTGTAAACTTCTTTGGGTTAATTTTGTTGGGTGCTCTCTGTATTTTCTGGATCTGGATGTCTATTTCCTTCCCCCAATTAGGGAAGTTTTCAGCTATTTTACTTGAAATAAATTTTCTGTCCCCTTCTTACCCTCATCTCTTTTTGGGACCCCTGTAATGGGTATATTATTACACTTGATGATGTCATTGAGTTACCTTAATCTATTCTCATTTCTTAATATTCTCTCTTCTTTTAGTTTTCAGTTTGGTTGCTCTCCATTACCATGTCTTCCAGATCACTGATCTGTTCTTCTGCCTTCTCTACTGCAAATGATTTCCTCTAGTGTATGTTTTTTAAAGATTTTATTTATTTATTTGACACAGACAGAGATCACAAGAAGGCAGAGAGAGAGGAGGAAACAGGCTCCCTGCTTAGCAGAGAGTCTGATGCAGGCCTCGATCCCAGGACCCTGAGATGATGACCTGAGCTGAAAGCAGAGGCTTAGCCCATGGAGCCACAAGGCGCCCCAGTGTTTTGTTTTTTGTTTTTTTTTTTTTTATGTCAATCATTGAGTTCTTCATCTCTGACTAGCTCTTTTTTATATTTTCTCTCTCTGTGTTGAAGTTATCACTGAGTTTATTCACTCTTTTCTCAAGTCCAATGATTATGTTTATGACCACTACGTTGAATCCTTTATCAGGCATAATGATTATCTCCATTTCATTTAGCTCATTTGTTGTGGTTTTGCCATGTTCTTTCATTTGGGACATATTCCTCTGTTTCCTCATTTTGTCTAAATTTCTGTGTTTATTTCTGTGTATTAGGAAAGTCAGCTACACCTCCAGATTTTCAAAGTCATGGCCTTATGAAGAAGAAATTCAGTGGTGTCCTGTAGCACAGTATGCCCTGCTCACCAGGAGCTCCAGAGGTATCTCCCATGGGGGCTGTGTGGACCCTACTGTGTGGGTAAGCTGTATTTGCTATCAGTCCATTTGGCTGCAGTGACTCATTTTGCCTATTGTTGGTATACCACCAGTTACTGTTATTAATGCAAAGAAATACTGAGTAATTCTAGGTGCTCATAAACTATTCTGAACACCCATGACTGCCAACGACAATCTTTATTTTGTCTGGCAGTCCTTGTAATTTAAGAGTTAGTTTGAGGATTTTAGATAGTTTGGCTAATAGGTGAAGAATGCTGGCTTGGAAGCAGATGCCGGAGTCCAAATTCTAGTTGTTATATCTTTCCAGCTATGAGACCTTGCACAGATTATTTGGCTTTTCATTGCCGTAGTGTCCTCATCTGTAGAATAGGGTTGTTTATGAGAATCAAAGTTCCTAGAAGCTTATTTGGCATACAGTGCTTGCCCAATTAATGTTAGTTAGTAGACGTCATTGTAGAGTTTGCCTGGAAGCCTGCTAACAGCCAGAAGGTCACAGATGGTCACATTTCAGTCTCCCACAAGAGCCCCATGAAACACCCTCTAGACTTCTGTGCTCCTGCTCTGCCCAGGCCTACTACTGGTGCCATGTGTGGACACAGAAAGAGACTGGGTGCAACTGAGGGAGAAGCCTAAGAATGAGAAAATGGTGGAAACACAATAAAATGCTATTTCATCACGAGAGAGTAGACTTTAGAAGGCAGAGTGCTGAGCCACAACTCAAGTTTGGCCTCTTATGCTATATTTTATTACTAAATATTTGTATGGCATTAAGATGTCACAACTTCTCTGCAGCTGTTTTTACTCATCTCTATATTTGAAATTATTATAATTACATGGAGTAACTGTGTGAAATTTTACCATTTACAAGGGAGAAGGGAAAAATAACATAATTGTAAGAACATAGAGTTTTGGAATCAAGTGGATAAGGATCAAAGCCCTGCCATTCTTACCTATATAATCTCTGCAATTCACTTAACTTTTCTATGCCCCAGTGTCTTAATTAGAATAATAGTAATTAAGAAATGTTCCTCATAGAGGGCTGCCTGGGTGGCTCAGTCATTAAGCATCTGCCTTCGGCTCAGGTCATGATTCCAGGGTCCTGGGATCAAGCCCCACATTGGGCTCCTGCTGGTTAGGAAGTCTTCTTCTCCCTCTCCCACTCCCCCTGCTTGTGTTCTAGCTTTTGATCTCTCTCTCTCTGTGTCAAATAAATAAATAAAATATTTAAGACAAAATAAATTCTCTTTATAAAATTATTAATAATTTAAATTAAAATGTATGAACACATACACATGGTTCCAGAATCCCAGAGCAGAAAGTTTGGCAGTTGCTTTAAAAACATCTCACATATTCTCTCTGCTGTACATGATTCATGCCATTTGCACAGAATCCCACCACAACTGGAAACAATATTAACTGATGAGATTAAAAGCAAAATAAGACAATACTAGTAAAAAGTGCGTTATAAAACAATGCCATCAATAAATAGAATATGTCCTTAAGTATTAACTACGGTTGTCAAAATGAGATAAAACTTTGGGCAATATTTCTTATTTATCCTTTCCTGTATTTTATCATTTTTCTACATATATTACAATTTTCATATTTGATCAAATGACATACGAAATAAAATAATTGTAACTAGAGTGCCATGTGGACACTGCCTGTCTTGTAGTGCTATTTGCAGGACTGCAAGCCTGCTGCTCCTGTCTTCTAACTGGTAGTTGCAATGGGAGGTATCACTCCTGAAAAGCCTCAGATGGCACGTTAGGTTTTTTGAAAATGAAAACGTAGTCATGAGTCATCCTCTTCTTACATGATAAAAGAGAAAACAAATTATTAGACTTTTCTATTTTTCTATGAATAAAAACCATTGCCTCGAGTCTGGTCAGTAGTGACAGCGCCCTTGCAATCATTCCTGAAGTAGTCTCTTTCCTCTGCAATCCATCTTGCACATACAGCCCCCAGCCCAGATGACATAACTGTTTTCCTGTGAACTTGAATATGACCGCCCAAAGTATAACGAGGGTAATTCTTTTACCCTTTTTTTCAGTAGTAATATGGCCTCAAGTTTAATTTTCTCTTATTATCCTATTATTTGCTTTTGAAAATCCTTTCCAGTATCTCAGATTAATCTAACATACCACCAAAGAGTAGATTTTTAAACTGACTGGTCATATTTCAGGATGTCCACTGAATAATGGGTCACACTAACAGCGTGAGGTCACCCAAAGGCATGTGGCTCTCTTCTCTCCACTCTCCAGGGAAACCCATCAACCTCCCTGGCTGCCTTTTATTCATTCTTTTGTGCTCAGGAATATTCATCATTTTGAGCTTTGCAGCCAGCTAGTAGTTAGATTTGGACTTTGAGATACAAAGTTTTGCTTAGGAATTCTGTGTCTAATTCTCACACCTCAATTCAGCTTTTCCAGAAAATTTCATTGGCAGTTATAGGCACTACTCCAACTAAAAGTAATGTGGAACTTTGATTTCTCATTTGGCATTGTTCATTGAGTATATAATTGCCTCTGAAGTCTCAAGGGAAAAGGATGATTTGTAAGACACGGTTCTAGCAGTCTCGGGTTGCTCTGGCCAAATACTATTTAATAGCAATCTAAAACTCATCTTACACTTAACACTGAAAATATTAGCACGGCTGGCACCTTGCTCTTGCACATCTACTTCCTCCTTCAATGTGGTTGGTGTGGGGGTCAGATTCTTCTTCTTGGTTTGTTTTTGTTTTTTTTTTTAACCTACCGCTAACATGGCTGAATGGCTAGATGGACTTGCTTTCCGTATTTCCTCTGAGTTTGTGTTTATTTCGATCTTTCTCTGAATCTAATGTTTCCTTTGAACAAGGGTCCACCTCCACCCATCCCCATCACTGCATGTGTGTACACATGCGCACACACACACACACACACACACACACACACACACACACTTCATACCCTTGACTTCTTTCTGGAAATTATTGCAACCTGCATTTTTCTCTTTTTGTTTATTTGCCCGATGTTTCTCAGGCTTCCCCACTGGGTATATAAGCAGCATAAGGGCTCACTTGTATATCCACAGTCTGCACAGCAGCGCCTCTCAGGGATAAGGGGCACAATGATAATAAATGCACTCTCACCTGCTATCAGGTGCTCGGAGTCCCACAGTGGGCAGCCTCAGCTATTTCAATAAAGGTAACTTTGGGAGCAAATAAGATTTTTCCTGTTGCTTGTCTTTATTTTTCCTGTAGGAGATGGTATACTTTATTTTTTTTTAATTGTGGTAAAATATAATATAAAAATTACCATTTTAACCACTTGAAGTATAAAATTCAGTGCTGTTAATTACAGTCACAATGTTGTACAACCGTCATCACTATCTCCAAAACCTTTTCCTCCCAAATGGAAACTTTTTACCCATTATCCAATAACCTCCCATTCCTCCTTTCCCAGTCCCTACTTCCTGTCTTTACCAATATACCTATTCTAGATATTTCATATCAGTAGAATAACACAATATCTGGCTTTCTGTGTCTAGTTTATTTTTCTTAGCATAAGGTTTTCAAGGTCCATCCTCATTGTCAAATGGAATGAAACTTTTTTTTTTTTAAGATTTTATTTATTTATTTGACACACAGAGATCACAAGTAGGCCCAGAGGCAGGCAGAGACAGATGGGAGGAAGCAGGCTCCCCGCTGAGCAGAGAGCCTGACGCGGGCCTCAATCCCAGGACCCTGAGATCATGACCTGAGCTGAAAGCAGAGGCTTTAACCCACTGAGCCACCCCGGTGCCCAGAATAAAACTTTCTTTAGTGGCTGAACAATATTCCGTTGTAAGGATATACTGCCTTTTGTTCTCAATGTGCATTTGAGTTTTTTATACCTGTTGGCTATCGTAAGACAGTGCTTTTGCAGACATTGATGGATGAGTGTATTTTTGGGTCCCTGTTTTTGATACTTCCGGATGTGCACTTAAAAGGGAAATTTTAAGGTAATGTGGTGACTCTACAGTTAACTCTTTGTGGTACCGCCAACCTGTTTCCCCAGCAGCAGCACCGTTGCGCATTTTGCTGAGTGTAGTTTAGACTGGCTTTTCCTTTACCGGAGCTTATAAGCCATGAATGTATTAAACAAAATCTTGAAGCAGTTTCTCACAGATATGTCTGAAATTGTCAAACAGACAAGGAGAAATATTTTCACCTATGCCACTTGAATCTGAAGCAGTTATAAGCAAAGACATGACAAACCAGTAGAGGTATTTAAGACCTATTTCAAGCAAGAATGCAATGCTTGAAATACCTGTGCACATAAATATATAGTCATATAGGTGGGCTCAACACTTTAGAAAATAAAGTGCAGAATATATTTTATTTCAATTTGAAATAAAAGTCCTGAAATTCCATGCAAACTGAAATCTAAATAAAAAACCTAAAATATTTTGGAATTCCTGATCTTTGTCCTTTTTGGTAGCTAGAGAATAGAGAGAGAAAGAGAAATTCAAAGTCTTTCTAATTCTTAAGGATTAAATCTTTTACTGAAATGAGCATATACCCTAAGCTAATAAGTAAACACCTCACGTCATATTCAGAACAAAATAGTTTCTTTATAAATAGGAACATGTTTTTTTTCCTAGCAAGTTTTTGATTTTTCCATGTGACTCACCTGCTCCCAAAGAAATTAAAAAGATTAAAATCCACCATATAGAGTTTAATAACAATTAAAAAAGGGCTGGTCCCCACTAGGTACACAGCTCAGCTCCAGGTACAGGGGTAACTGGCTGGACTCTGGGGAGTCATAAGAAAAGAGATTCATTTTTAACAAGCCTTTCGCCTACACAATACTATAATTGCACAGCATGTGTGGGTGTCTCTATCTTTCTCTATTTATCTATCCTGTGTTCCCTGCTCATTTCCTACTGAAAAAAAAGGATAATAATCAAATAAGCCAGGTGAAATTAAAACAAACAAATTAGAAAGCATTTAGATATTTGGGATTCAAAGGTAAATCTCCCCCTTCATGCTGGAATACCTCCAACATTTCTACCTGTAGTATTGGTAGTGTGAGTAGTTCATTCATGTATACCAATAGGACTTTAGCCCAGGTCAGATACAGTACTCAAAAAGCACTGATGTTCACAGCCTTGTTCTTCAACTTAGCTCTAATTCTAATAAGCTGTGTGATGTTGAGTGAGACATGAAATCTCTCTGAGCTGTGTTTTTCTTTTATTTGTAAACTGAGGAGGTTGAACTAGATTGTTGGTTTGCATATTGCATTACCTCAGAATTTAAAAGTAGGTGTGAGGGGTTGGCAAATTGGTAGGGCTCTGGGTTCCTTACCCTCACTTCAAACACAGTGGTTTTACTTTTATCTGTCTCATGCTTTTGGAGTCTGTGCACAATTTTGTTTGGGAGGAGAAAAAGTTTTCTTTTTGGAGGTAGTTAGAAGGGGAGCCGAGAAATATGAGCTATTTGATAACAATAAATTCTTTACCCAAGTAGGAACTTCATGTATTTCCTTAATATAAACCAGTGAAAATGACAGCATCTACCAGTTGGGGGTGCTGGTGAGCAATCTATCAGTAAGTGCTGTATACCCCCGTAAATGCTGTTGAGGTTCAGAAGAACGTGTATCCATATGACTTCATAAAGGGACCAAAATGAAGAGTAGTAGAGTGCTCAAAAGTCAAGATTGTGGAGAACAAGTCAAAATTCTACTCTTCAACTTTTTTTCTTTGTATCAAGATAATACATTAAATTATAAATTTACTTTGGTATAATTAAAATAATGATAATTGTTATTAACGATTTACTATCATCAAACAAATGAATGTTTATTATTTTCATAAATGGTGTGACTCATAGTAAGGAACTTCCTTACTTCCTCCTATTTTATGAAAATAACTTCAAGATTGAAATCAAGATGCTCTGATTCTGGTCTTGGTTCCCAAAACTAACTCTACAGTCAAAGGCTGTGCCCTCTAAGCATTTGTCCAGTATTTCTGTACACTGTCACATTTTTGTCATAGTATAATTATATAAGCATTATAAAACATTAAAAATAATAATAATGTGAAAGCAAAGGTCTAAAATTTGAGCATCACATCTATATAAGAAAAAGACTTAGAAGACCTCTCCATAAGAAAAAGACCATAGAAAAACTCTTCACTGCTGTTTTCTTTTTCTCTCTCTGTATCTATCTATATATCTATCTCTCTATATATAGATATATAGGTATAACCTATCTCAGGTTAATGGGTCTACAATTGAGAATACTATATCAGCTCTTGAAGACATTTTTGTCAGAGAATATGTTAGATACATCCATGTTGGTCATTTTGTACAACATCTTGCTTAACATGAAATCCTTTCCATACCATCTCTGACAGATTGTAACTAAACTCAGCACAGAGAACTCCAGCTATAGGAAGGATATTGTTATCAAATAGATCCCCTTGTTTTAAAAAACGAAAACAAAAAAAGCAAACAAAGAACACTTGATAAAGTGCCTTTCCCTGGATATTGGATTTTACTCTTAAGACACACACAGACTAAGCTTTACCCATTGACTGCATCATGCACTTGTTAGTAGGTGTGATGGAGTCTGACATGGTGCTAGGGCTGTCCACATGGACACCAAGCCTGGGAGTGTGACTTAGCAAGGCAACATGCTCGGTTTAATCTTCTGCTGTCATTGTTCTGATAATCTTAATGATTTTAGAACAATGATTCCACATCTTCATTTTAATTTTATAGAGGGCCTTGCAAATTATGTAGCCAGTTCTGTATGTTTTCTTAAATCCTATGTTCCCAAACTTAATAACCCCTGTTCCCCCATTCACAATGGCCTGCATTAAGTAGCTTGCGTTCCTTTGTCAAAGACCATGTTAGAGGATGGTGCCCTAGGCATGGGCTAATCAGTGAGAAAATCAGGGACATAATTGTGTCCTGTGCTGATTAACCCCTGTGTCTCCACATCCCCACCCATTCCAGACCAAATCTCTAGACTTCTTTGCTATGCTTTGTGCCCAAAATGTTGACCCTTGAAGAGGTAGCAGCTGGGATCCCCTTTTCCTTGGCTTCCATGGGGTTTGGCTAATGGGAGGCAATAGGAGTAGGGGTTCAGGATATTTCTTTTTCCTCCTTTCCCATCTCAGAGCTGCACCTCTGATAGAAGCTGCATTCCTCCCTGACTGTACTTCCCTCTGTTGGGCCTCTCTCCCACAACTCCTTGTCTCACTAGGCTCATAATACTATTTCTCTCCTTGTTCCATCAGTTCTAATGGGCAATACTGTTTTCCAGTGTTACTGGTCCCCTAGTGTTGACTACACATCTGTGTGTAGTCCCTTCATTAAAGTATATTCTTAAAAATATATATATTTCATTTATTTATTTGAGAGAGAGAGAGAGAGAATGAGCAGTGAGGAGCGGGTAGAGGGAGGGGAAGAAGCAGACTCCCCACCAAGCAGGGAGCCCAACTTGGGGCTCAATCTCAGGACCCCAAGGTCATGACCTGAGTTGAAGGCAGATGCTTAAATAGCTGAGCCACCCAGGAGCCCCTAACAAATTTTCTTTTGAACTAGATGAGGTAAATTCTGTCCAGACCCGGAATGATGAGCCATCAGCATGTAGTCATGTGTCCGTTAACGAAACCAGTTTACATGTGTTTTTGGAACTCTTTCTCTAGAAGGTTCAAGTTGATCTTCTTTGCTTCACTCAGAAGCTGATCTGTCTCCTTCCACATTTTTAATTGCCATCTTCAGGCTGATAACACTAAAATTTCTAATTTTGTAACAAATGGCTTCCAGAATCCATTCATTCAAACAAATATAAAGAAACAGTTATTACATGTTAGGGTCCTCTCCAAGAGTGAGGGGTATAGCATTGCCTAAGCACATAAAATTTAATATCCTAATGAAGCTTATATTCTTGTGAGGAGTGACAGATAATAAAACAGGACTCTGAGCAACTAAATGATATAAGTGACAAAATTTAAAAGGATCATGCTGTCTGTGTTGAGAATAGATTGTCAGGAGCCTAGGGCAGAAGGCTGGAGAACAATTAAAATAATCCAGGTGAAAGGTCACTGCAGTCAGTGTCCGCAGGGGTGCAAGGCTGGTGGTGACCCTCAGCATGCACGCTATTGCCCCTACTGTCTATTGAATCCCAAGTTGGGAGCCATATCCCATTGACAATTTACTGTTTTACTTCAAACAAGGTGTACATAACTTCAGAATGAATTAAAGGTCAATAACACTCAGCTCAAAAAGACAAGGAAAATAATTCTCCTATTTTTTAGCAATATTTATTACCTCTTGTTTTCTCAAAGGTAAAAAAAGAAATGAAGTTATAGAGAAAATTAAAAGAATAATAGAAAACCTTTTCCTGATCATTAATACTTGTCTCAAATGAAACAATAAGGTGATTATCATCTTTAATTGGCCTTGATATTCAGGTAAAGGTAAGAAAATATCCAGATAATCTAGGTTTTCTCAAAAATATTTTTTTTAACATTTTACTCATTTTTTACTTTAAGCAACAAGAGCCAGGTTGGGGGTGGGTGGACAGGGGAAAACGGGGAGGAAAAGAGACAAAGGGGGAGGGAAATGGAAAGAATCTCAAACAGACCCCACTCTGGATGATGTGGGGCTCGATCTCACAACTCTGAGATCATGACCCAAGCAGCCAGACACTTAAACAACTGAGCCACCCAGGCACCCTTCTCAATAAGATTTGTAATGGCATTTAAAAATCAACTTTTATGAAAAACTAAATATTTGTGTTTTCCATAAGATAGAATAATCAATAATTACACTATTTAGAGCACTAGTTATAGCTACCACAATTTCTGTTTGATAAAATAAAAAGATATTTTTAATAATATTGAGAGCAAAAGAAATTGAAGAGGAGATAAAGAACAAGGAAGTGGAGGAGGTGGAGGAGGAGGAGGGAGAGGGGAAATATCAACAGCTATACACTGAAGCAGTTCTTCAAGCTGCCCTATAAAGCTTTTCTAAAATAACATATGGTTGTGGTTTTACACATAAATCGCAGAACAATCCACTCCTTACAGGGCCTCAATCTAGAACCTACCAAAATATAAGTCCCACAAGGGCTTCTCCATGCTCTGTTCACTGTTGATCCTATGTCCAGAATGGCACTTTGCACATAGTAGCTACTCAGCAAATAATTATCAATGAGTAAATGAATCTAATCCCTCTATTTTAAATACATAAATTAATCAAAATTTAGCAATTTTACTTCTATTATTTAATATTTATATAATATTTTATATAATTATTAATTTATATTAATTTAATATAATAATTAACAGTTAAATACTTATAATTCAACCATTCAACTATTTAAGCCATTTATGCTAAAATGCTACAATCTATTGCTTTTCCATTTCTTGTAGCCTTTCTTTTAGCCTTTTTTTCAGAAGGCTAAGACTCTAAGGCATACCATACTCATTCATGGTCATCCTCATGATGTGCGACAAGAAAGCTCTCTTTCTTTCTCCGTGGTTTGGAAGAACTGAGCTGAGTGCACCAGGACTCTTGAGGTACTCAAAGGAAGGAAGTCGACACAGACCACAGACATCCAGGAAGCTTCGTCCTCATGTTGGCCCTCCCCCAGTTCTGTTACTGCTATCTGCACACAGCCAAATACCCCAGGATTGAAAATTAAAGCCTTCAGAATTTTTGGCAGAAAGATATATTCTAGAACACACCTCAGTGTTAGATTGTTTTGACTATCTGGAGAAGGCACCATTATTTAGAGTTTGTGATGTGAATCCTAAACCCCAAAAAGAGAAGGAAAAAAAAAAAAACCCTTGATTTGAAAGCTGCACATATTTTTCATTATTTAGAAAGAATATTACATTTTAAAAGGCCTAAATGTTTTCAAAAGAAATTTTTCAACCACAAAAGACTTAGCATTTTATCATAAATTTGGCATTTGTCAGACCACTGAACTTAATTTAAATGGGCCAAACTCTGTCTCTTGGCAACGAGAATCCACAGGAAGTGGTAGGCACTGTCTCTGGGGGGAGATCATGCTCCTCAATATTTATGAGCCACATTATTAACTCCTCCATCTTTTCTCTAGCTGAAGGCTGGCATTATTATTGAAAACCCCACAAAGTTAAACCACCAATACCGGCAGGAAGGATTTCACTCTATTTTCCCTTGTTTTGATTATGTGTTTTATTTATATGTGTGCTCAATTAAGTTTAATGAAATAACAGTGAGATTTAGATTTCTTAAAAATGTTCTCCAAAGACATTACTCATAACTTAAATAAAATATCTAATAAATGCACATTATATCCAGTGCTTCTTGCTAAGATCTCGGGGGAAGTACACATAAAAATATGATCTAAACATTCCCTCAATCACTGGGATTTCAGACCCAAGTTCTGGTCATCACCCACACTCACTCCACCTCCTACACTACTTGGTTTTTATTTTTTTTATTTTTATTTTTTTTAAAGATTTTATTTATTTAACAGAGAGAAACACAGCCAGAGAGGGAACACAAGCAAGGGGAGTGAGAGAGGGAGAAGCAGGCTTCCCGCAGAGCAGGGAGCCCGATGTGGGACTCGATCCCAGGTCTCTGGGATCATGACCCGAGCCGAAGGCAGTCGCTCAACCAACTGAGCCACCCAGGCGCCCCGACTACTTGGTTTTTAACATAGAAATCAAGATGGTAGCCTTGACAAGAATTCCTACTTGGGGCTTGTGAGTAGCCTTAACAGGATTGTGAGCTCTCTTAGGATTATGTGCAGAATTTCATATGGCCTCAGACATGGACGTTTTTCCAGGTTAACAGTCTGTCAGATTCTCAAAGGGACCATGAGTAAAAATGATGAGAAATTTTAATGTGAGGACAAGTGTTAAAACTAAAATTTATCAAGTCTGGATTCTGAATACAGTAGTGTGCTCACAAGTTATGTAATGGTGAATACATCACTATCTCTCTGGGCCATTTTTACTTCATCTCTGAAATGAGAGTGGGCTCTCCCAAATTCCACACTGTGCAGTGAAATCAACTGTATGTCAAAGAGAGTAGATGTGAGGAGTCTACGAAGCTATAAGTGCACCAATCTCCATCTGCAGATTGAAAACATCTTACATATGTGTTTCTAAAGAATAGTGACTTTCCTGTGATTAATAAAACTGGGAAGTATTTAAAAGCATCCCTCAGACAAATGTTGGCCAGGATGCAGAGAAAGGGGAACCCTCCTACAATGCTGGTGGGAATGCAAGCTGGTGCAGCCACTCTGGCAAACAGTATGGGGGGTTCTTCAAAAAGTTAAAAATAGAACTGCCCTATACCCAGCAACTGCACTCCTGGGTACTTACCCTGAAGATACAAGTGCAGTGATGATGAAGGGGCACATGCACCCCAAGGTCTATAGCAGCAATGTCCATAATAGCAAAACTATGGAAAGAACCTATATGTCCATCAACAGATGAATGGATAAAGAGGATGTGGTCTACATATACAATAGAATACTATGCAGTTATCAAAAAATGAAATCTTGCTATTTGCAACAATGTGGATGGAACTAGAGGGTATTATGCTAAATAAAATAAGTCAGTCAAAGAGACAATTATCATATGATCTCACTTATATGAGGAATGTGAAAAATAGGACAGAGGATTATAGGGGAAGGGATATATAAGGAAAAATGAAACAAGATGAAACCAGAGAGGGAGAGAAACCATAAGAGACTCTTAGTTAATCTCGGAAACAAACTGAGGACTGCTGGAGGGGAGGGAGGTGGGAGGGGTGGGAGGAGTGGGGTGGCTGGGTGATGGACACTGGGGAGGGTATGCGCTATGGTGAGCACTGTGAATTGTGTAAGACTGATGAATTACAGACCCGTAGCCCTGAAATAATACATTATATGTTAATAAAAAAATAAAAGTTTCTCTAAATTAATTCTAGTTTTGGGGTACTCTGTGTTTTATGAATCAATCAATACTGAAAAAATAATTAAGTGTGGACTCTGCTAAAACATACTGAAAGGGCAGTCCAGATGACCCATATGATATGTGCAATTCA
The DNA here is from genome assembly GCA_004023965.1 of Spilogale gracilis. NCBI lineage: Eukaryota > Metazoa > Chordata > Mammalia > Carnivora > Mephitidae > Spilogale > Spilogale gracilis. Next base: position 107,742 of record PITA01004543.1, read on the forward strand.
GTAAAAAAAAAAGTTCAAACTTTTAACTAAAGGTTCCAAATATGGGCCTATAATTTTATGCTTTAATTTCAAAGTTTCTGTTTACATAAATTAAGATAATTTTAACATTTAGACCATCTGCTAGCAGGTGCCTCTGTAGATGCACGGACTGCCATAAGATGATATTAACAGCTGTGGATAGAAAAATTCTTTCCCTTAATGTTATCTAGAGGTGTGTCCCTATGTTATATACACCCAAATATTTATTTCTTATGTACTTTGGCCGCTGAATATAAGGTTTAGTGTCAGAAAAACACAAGTTCATATCCTAGCTTTTTCCCTAACCAAATAAGTGACCAAGTAAATAAACATTTCCAACTTCAGTTCCAACATGTGAAATAAGGATAATAATAACAACGTCATACTACAGGACATATGAAAAAGTCAGACTCTATATCCCCAGTCTGAGAGGTTCTTGGTTCTGGATTATTGGTTCAGGCTGCACTTCTAAGGATATATGCACTCAGCTAAGACCCAAGTAAACTCTTACATTGTTTTTTTTTTTTTTTTAATAGAATTTATTTTCCCCTTTAAAATTTTTTTTTTGTTTTAAATTCCAGTTAGTTACCATATGCTGTAACATTAGTTTCCAGTGCACAGTATAGTGATTCAACACTTCTACAATATCAGTTCTCAGCACAAGTGCCCTCTTTAATCCCCATCATCTGTTTCATCCACTCCCCTGCCCACCTCTGGTAAGCACTAGTTTGTTCTCTATAATCAAGAGTCTGTTTTTCGTTGGCCTCTCACTATTTATCTCCCCTCTGCTTGTTCATTTTGTTTCTTCAATTCTATTATATGTACTACTGATGAGTGACTACTTCCAAAAACAATTGGAAACCTTCCCGAAAAATTTTTTTTTAAAAAGTCTCCAAAGGAAAGGGGAACCCTCTTATACTGTTGGTGGGAATGCAAGTTGGTGCAGCTGCTTTGGAAAACAGTGTGGAGATTCCTTAAAAGATTAAAAAAAAAATGCATGTACCGTATGACCCTGCAAGTGCACTACTGGGTATTTACCCCAAAGATACAGATGTAGTGAAAAGAAGGTCCATATGTACCCCAATGTTCATTGCAGCAATGGCCACAATCGCCAAACTGTGGAAAGAGCCAAGGTGCCCTTCAAAAGATGATTGGATAAAGAAGATGTGGTACATATATACAATGGAATACTATGCCTCCATCAGAAAGGATGAATATCCAACTTTTGTATCAACATGGACAGGACTGGAGGAGATTATGCTGAGTGAAATAAGCCAAGTAGAGAAAGTCAAGTATCACATGGTTTCACTTACTTGTGGACCATAAGGAATAACATGGAGGACAGTGGGAGAAGGAAAGGAAATGTGAACTGGGGTAAATTAGAGAGGGAGATGAAGCATGAGAGACTCTGGACTCTGAGAAACGAACCGAGGGTTTTGGAATGGAGGGGGGTGGGGGTTAGGGGAGCCTGGTGGTGGTTATTGAGGGCACAAATTACATGGAACACTGGGTGTGGGGCACAAGCAATGAATCTTGGAACATCGAAAAAATAAAATAATAAATAAAGAAATAAAATAGATTATTATTTAAAAAATTCTCCAGAGACCTTAGAATATTATGGACTATAATAAGCATTACAAATAAACACTATTTCTTATTCATTCAACAAATATTTTTTTAAAGATTTATTTATTTATTTATTTATTTATTTATTTATTTATTTGAGAGAGAGAGAGACAGAGAGCATGCACACCCGCGCAAGGCAAGGGAGGGGCAGAGGGAGAGAATCTTCGAGCAGAACCAGCTGTGGGGCTCAATCCCATGACCCAGGAGATCATGACCTGAGCCCCAGAGCTGAAATCAAGAGTCACATGCTTAACCAACTGAGCCACCCAGGTGCTCCAGCAAATATTTTAAGTATACACTTTCCCAGGCACTGTGATGTTGAGTTCTGGTTATATTTCAAAGGAGGGTAAGATACATCCCATTCAGGGAATATACATCAAGATGGAAGAAATAGCCTTATTAACAATTAACCACATAAAATTAAAACTAAACAGAGAGAAACAGTATTGGGAAACTCAAAAGAAAAATAAATCAGTTCTAATTAGGAAGATCAAGAACGCTCCAAAGTAGACAGAGGCATTTGATCTAGGGCCCTGTGATAAGTAGAGTGTGAACAGGTAAAGAAACCCAGGGCAGGCCTGGAAAACCAGGTCAAGGAAATAGCATGATCAAGAACAGAAATTTGTAAATTATTAGCCCAGTCTGTGCTCTGAAAAAGATAAAATGCAGTTACTATTGTTGTTTTTCTCCTGTACTGGCTGTATGTTATAACCTGGAAATTGTATTGTGTATGACGTCATACCCCATTTGGGGAATAAGTGCCCTTATATCTTATTGTTACTGTCATTTGCTATTTGTGTATAGATAGAAAGTATGCTAAAATATTTTTGAGCCCTTTATTCATGATTCACATTTGGACTAAAGTGATAGTACTATTTAAATCTTCTCTTCTGTCTCCAAATATATAACATTATTTATGTTATGAGGGCACACTACTTGGTCCATCTATTAAGATGTCTTAATATATGAACCTATGATAATGATCCTATAAAGTAGAGACAGTAGTAACTGAGTGTCTCTGAAAATAAATCCACCTGGTTCAGGTTCAAGGCTGACCAGCCTTATCCAAAATTGAAACACATGATAATAACAGGGTCAGCAAGAATGCAGGGAAAGAAGTCTCATGAACTATTAATGGGGCTTTAAACTGGCATGAGATTACTGGGTGATAATTCATCCACCCACATCAAAACCTCACTGTTTTTTCTACCTTTCTGATTCAACAGTAAAATAATGATGTTTCAGTGGGATATATAAATGTTTTGATTCAAGAATTATGCCTGTAACAATTACCCCAAAGTAACAATGTAAGATGTAGGAAAGATGTGATATGAAAAAAATTGCCTTATATTTACATACATAGCACAGAATATTTGTAAAAAACACAAATGCCTGGTGATAGTTATGGCACAGTCATATTATGCTATACTGACATGATATGCAGATACTAAACATTACAGTGTCCATACATACCTTTAGTTAGTGACATGGAAATGTTCAAGATATGTGTAAGTGGCACTCAGCATAGTTCATTGCAAGTAATGAGCACTTGATCCTGCTTAGTTATTATTACTGCTTTTGTCTATTAGTAGTGAAAATAGAATAGAAGTAATATGAAATAGTTTTATAATCTCCATGTACACAGGATAATCATAGAGAAATAATTATATATGTAGCAAACATTTTAAGTTTTGTTACATTTAGGTCAGGTATTATAGTGATTTAAAAATCAATCTTTGTTAGCCAAAGCAATCTTGAGAAACCAGAGCAATGGTGGAGGTGTCACAGTTCTAGATTACAAGATACACTACAAAGCTCTAGTAATCCAAACAGTATGGTACCAGAACAAAAATAGACACATAGATCAGTGGAAGATAGAGAAACTATAAATAAACCCACACTTACATGGTCAATTAATCTATGAAAAAGGAGACAAGAATATACCTTGGAGAAAAGACCATCTCTTCAATAACTGGTGCTGGGACAATTGGACTTTATGTAAAAGAATGACACTGGACCATTTTCCCATATCATACACAAAAATAAACCATTGGGACTACAGTAAAAAAAAAAAAGAGTTTTAGCAGAATGAAGGAAACCATCAACAAAACAAAAATGCAACCCTACCAAGTGGGAGAAGATACTTGAAAATCATTTATCTGATAAGCAGTTGGTATCTAAAATATATAAAGAATGTATACAACTCAACCTTAAAAGACCCCCAAATAAACAAATTTAAAAATGGGCAGAGGGCCTGAATAGGTATTTTTCCAAAGAACACATACAGATGGCCAACAGCCATACAAAAAGATGTTCAACATCACTCATCATCAGGGAAATGAAAATCAAAACCATAGTGAGATAATGACCTCACATCTGTCAGAATGGCTAGTATCAAAAGGACAAGAAATAACACGTGTTGATGAGGATGTGGAGAAAAAGGAACTCTTGTGCACTGTTTGTGGGAATGCAAATTGGTATACCCACCGTGGGAAACAGTATGGAGGTTCCACAAAAAATTTAACAATAGAAATACCATTTGATCCAGTAGTTCCACTACTGGGTATTTACTCAAAGGAAATAAAACAATAATTTAAAAAGATAGATGCATCCCTATGCATCCTGCATTGTTATTTTTTTGGTAATAATTTATTTTATTTTTTCAGTATTCCAAGATTCATTCTTTATGCACCACACCCAGTGCTCCATGCAATACGTGCCCTCCTTAATACTCACCACCAGGCTCATCCTCCCACCCTCCTTCCCTTCCAAAACCCTCAGTTTGTTTCTCAGAGTCCAAAGTCTCTCCTGCTTCGTCTCCCTCTCTGATTTACTGCAGTGATATTTACAACAGCGAAGATATGGAAGCAGTGAAAGTGTCCACTGATAGATGAATGGATAAAGATGTGGACTATTACTTAGCCATAAAAAGAATAAGACTGGGGCACCTGGGTGGCTCAGTTATTTAAGTGTCTGCCTTTGGCTCAGGTCATGGTCTCAGGGTCCTGGGATCAAGCCTCTAGTTGGGCTCTCTGCTCAGCAGGGAGTCTGCTTCTCCCTCTCACTTACTGTGTTATCTCTCTTTCTCAAATAAATAAATATCTTTAAAAAAAAAACCAAAAAAACAACAAGATCTTGCCCTTTGAAACACATGGATGGATCTAGAGGGTATAATGCCAAGTGAACTAAGAGAAAGAAAAATACCACGTAATTTCACTTACACGTGGAATCTAACAAAACAAAAAACCAGAAACAGACTTGAGTACAGAGAACAAACTGGTGATTGTCAGAGGGATGGCAGCTGTGAGGATGGGGTGAAACAGGTGAAAGGGATTAAGGACAAAATTCCGTAAAATAAGTAGGTCACAGCCATGAAAAGCACAGCATAGGGACTAGTCAGTAATACTGTAATAATATTGTATGGTGACGGATGGTGACTACACTTTTCATGGTGAGCACAGTGTAAAGTCCAGAACTGTCAAAGCACTAAACCCAAAATGAATACAACCTTGTACGGTAACCGTATGTCATTTTTAAAGAAAATCATTCTTTGTTTTATATATACTTAGTAGTCTCTAGATATTTTCTGAGATTACTAATACTTTTAAATCACACTGGCTCGCTTCAAATTGAAATCCACTCTAGATAAAACAATATTACATAGAAGTTTCAGTGCCCTGTTGATTTGTTAGATAAAAAGTCTTTAAAACCTGATGTTGCCAAAATGCCAGGTAGGCTTTCATTAAAGACCACCTAAACTGTTAACATTTATTTTGCAATTATTTATCTACTTGCCTTGACCCATATGTCTCTAAATCACGTAGATGACCTTTTTACAAATCAATTTTATTTGGATAAACACACTCTTTGAGATTCTTTAAGTTGTCTCAGAGACAAGTCTTCTAAATGGGTAATTCAGAAAGGTCACTCATAAGTGATTAACATTTGAAATTTACATTATTTTGTATCATTTTTATTTTTTTAAAGATTTTATTTTATTTACATGACAGAGAGAGAGAGCACAGGTAGGCAGAGAGGCAGGCAGAGAGAGAGGAGGAAGCAAGCTCCCCACTGATCAGAGAGCCCAATGCAGGCCTCGATCCCAGGACCCTGAGATCATGACCTGAGCAAAAGGCAGAGGCTTTAACTCACTGAGCCACCCAGGCACCTCTACTTTGTATCTTCTAATAAACTAGAAAACTTGGAAGGTTTTTAGAAAATACTTAGGCTGTGCAGTACAAATGTTTGGGCAATTCTATTTGCTAAGCACACGGTTTGACTTACCAGCGGAAAAGAAATGTGTCATTTTTTCCCCCTCAACGAACATCTAACTAATAAGAGGCTCAAGAAAAATATATAAATAAATAAAGCCAGCAATAAATGTCCAAGTATAAGTACATGAGCTAGTGTTCTATTGTGAAATGTCTCTGTTACCTTGGCCACGATTCTCCCGTCTCACTCTCTGTTGCTAAATTTCAAATGGACGTATCAGAGACAAACTGCACATTAATAGCTTTTCAATGGTTCATATTTCCTCATCTCTCAAAATCCATGGACAGGCTACTCTTTGGATATTTTCCCTCACTTCTAAAAATTTAAATACTTCCACTAATGTTCTCATTTATCATTTCATGTCCTATGTTCCACTCAGTCTCACTTGTTGGATCCCCTTAGTTTGAGTCTTAAATCAATGTACCAGCACACAATTGTCTACGTCAAATTTGACATTTTTCCTAATTCTACCCATTACGTACCCTTGCATTAGACCCAAATCAGGAAGAGCCAGAAATCACATTAAAAAGTATTATTTAATTCATTCATTTCCTTACATGTTGGCTGCCTAATCTGCTGCAGGGAGCAGGGAGATATGAATAAAGCCCCTTTTAAAATGCTCCTCAGAGATTAAAATCACTTCTTCCTTCAGTAAATGACTTGGAACACTCATTACATATGCTAGGCATTCAAAGGAATATAAAAGTGAACCTTATCTGGGCCTACTGAAAAAAAAAAATACACCCTCAGATACTAGCAAAAAAGGCAAGGATTTGCAGGGCTATGGTTGTAAGATTGGTTTTTACCTTTCTGATATTTTTTTCTACTTTTAAAAAGGAGCTTAGCATCATTAAAGTCAGGCTTGCTATAGCATGACTAAAAACTACCAAAAGAAAACCAGCAGAAACCCTTCATTTCACATTGCCCCAAACTTTCTTCTTCTCTAGCTTTTTTCCTTCTTAATAATGTCATCAAAACAGTAAGGAGAGGTTTATTTTTTGTTCTTGCATGTTTTTCTGTTTGTTTTGGTCATTGAAGAAAGACGGATTTTCAAAGGGGAAGCTGCTATTCTTTGACAATACGTTTCATAATTTGTCAAATTTTGTCAATTGATTTCAAGGATAACCTACAAAGCAAATAGCTCTTCTCTTCTGAATGACAGTCCAACAGTCCACTACTGTTGCACATTTTGGTGCCCAAAGCCATATCTGATTTATTTGCTATGTGTTTTCGAGAAACAAAACAGTGGCATATGGTATGTAGAGGATCATTTGCACCAGGAGAAGGTTAAATAATATCAGAACCCAGTAAAAATGGAGGATTTGAATAACTGAAGTAAAGAAAGGTGACAGGAGACTCGAGTTATCACATAGCACAATGAGGTAAAATAAGGCTAAATGCAAAATCATATTCAGTATTATACTCATGTTGTGCACCATGATTTAATTTCAGAAAAATATAATCGTCAATCATATTAAATTCATAATTTTATTTTTTATTGGATGCTAATTTCATTTAAATTTTATTTGAAAATCTGCTCTACTTAAAACTGAATAGGCATTACAAACATTAGTATTTAATTTATAATGTGTGCTTTTATAGATTAAACATTAAAATGAAAATAATGTGTGTGCTTTCCTTTAGAAGTAGTTGAGAGTTAAATCTGAAACACACTAGGCTACAGAAAGGGGTCATCAATCTGCAAGAGAGTTTGCCAAATTCTATGATTGAAAGCTCTGGGGAAGGAAAGGGAAGGGGCAGATTAACATCCGTGAGATGCTTGTTGTGGGCCTACTATGTGCTAGGTACTGCAGTAGCTTTTGTTGTAATTAACAATTTCATTTAATTTTCACATCAACGCTAGATCTGTAGCTACTAATATCCCCACATGACAAATGAGAAAATAGGAGCATAGAAATATCAGGTGACTTTGTCAAGGTCCCAACCCAGGAAACGACAGAGCTAAGATTTAGAATCTGATTTTATTTTCACACAACCCCATGTTCTCTTCCAAAGGAACTATGTTGTGTTCAGACTTCCCACTGAACAGAGTTCCCAATTTTCAGGTTAGAGTGTGCCAAAAATAAAGTGAACGGGATGACAAGGGTAAATTGGAATAGCGAAGATAGAAGATGACACGAATGATGACAAGAAATAATTTGTATTTTTTTTTAATTAGCACTCATCCAATCCTTGCTACCTGAAAGTAATGATTTCACAGTTTGCAAATAAGGGAACAAGGCTAGGAAGCTGGGAAAGTTACAGGGTTCAAAATACGGAAAGCAGGAATCAATCATGCTTGCCTAGTTCTGAACTGGCTCTATAGTTACTATGAGCAACCATGCTTCCAAATGAATAAGGAGAGATTCCTGCAAGCTATCGATGGGGTCTGGACATTAAGTTCTCCCATTACCAGATGCCCTCATCAAAGCAAAGGGCTCGTAGGTCTCATTTTGAGCCTTTCTCCTTCACTGGATTAATGGAAGGAGACACTCTTGTCAAAGAAACCCAAGGAAATAGAAATTTCACAGGATGAATAATCTTGATATATAAAATATACAATGTATGATTTCATGTTATTTTCTGTTAATTATACTCTTTACAAAAAAGTTTTTGTAAAATATACATTCTACTATTTCTAGAAAGAGTTAGCTGGCTAGTATAGTAGATGCCTGCGGTAGGAATAATTAAAAATAAAACTAAGTAGAGAAAGTCAATTATCATATGGGTTCACTACTTGTGGAGTATAAGTAATAACATGGAGGACATTAGGAGAAGGAAAGGAAAAGAGGAAGGTGGGGGATCAGGAGACAGACCATGAGAGACTGTGGACTCTGAGAAACAAACTGAGGTTTTGGGAAAGGAGGGAGTTTGGAGGGACGGGTGAGCCTGGTGGTGGGTACTGAGGGCACATATTGCATGGAGCACTGGTATGGTGCATGAACAATGAACCTTGAAACACTGAAAAAAACAAAATAAAATTTAAATTCCAAAAAATAAATAAATGAAACAAAAAAAACTAAGTAAGTCACAACAATCCTGATGTCTTTTGGCAATATTTAGATGGCATACAGATTATATCTATTTTAATATTTTTTTAACATCTTCTATCAAGCAATCCCACATTTCCTTTTTCTGATTATCAGAAATCAATAGGAACTTCTGAATGGTACTAGATACAAATATCAAGACTTTAGGCAGTTACGGAAACAGAGTCTCAAAAAGACTAGCGTTCAAATCTCATTTCAACCACCTAGTAGCTATATGACTTAAGTTATCTAAATTACCAAAGATTTGAGTTCCTCATCTGAACTATACATTCTTTGCAGAGTGATTGCACAGATTAAAATGACATATGTAAATTTGTTAACCAAGCGCCTAGAATTGGCAAGAAGTCAATATATAGTGAATACTATTATTAGTCAGAGGATGGCTGCTTTAAACATAAGTCAAGTCCAGTTTTTCTTTTTTTAAAGATTTTATTTATTTATTTGACAGAGAGAAACACAGCTAGAGAGGGAACACAAGCAGGGGGAGTGAGAGAGGGAGAAGGAGGCTTCCCACTGAACAGGGAGCCCAATACGGGACTTGATCCGGGAAGTAAACAGAGATAGCAGTAAGACAAATCTGAGTCACACAGCTCTCTCTCATTATCATTTCTCATACTTTTCTTCTGTTTAATACCATGTAAAATAAAGAAAGGAAAGTTGTGAAAACATGAAAAACAATATGAAATAAAATAGCATTTAACATACAACTAAGGAAAACTGATATAACTATAAAATTGTGGTGAGGACGAACACTTAAATGCAAAGTTTTAACTGTGGATATGTAAATATAAGCTTTTATGGATATTAAAGCCAGAATTAAGGATCCCCCTATAGTATTTTTCATCTGCTAATTTTAAATCATTCTGAATGGTTACAGAAATATTAACCCATTAATTCATAGAAAATTAGCAAGCTGTAGGGCACCAAAAGGGTCAGTCACTTCACTGAATTAGTTTTATTTGAACTAACTGGTCTGTTAAAATGTAAACCTATCCCTGAGAGAAGAATGTAGCCTGGGCACAATTTATTAAATATTAATCAATTTGAGCACCAATAGTATACTGGACTGTTATCGGATTTGAGGTATAGAGAGTAAGATATGGAGAAGTTAGAAGCAAGATTACTAAAGAAAGAACAGTTTCAATCTTGGCAATGCTCTATAACCTACAATTTATTATAGAAAAGAATAAATGACATTGGTGACAATGACAAAAAAATTCTCAAAGTCATCAAAAGAAAAGAATGTTTCTTTGGGCCTTCAACAAAGAATGTAGGTATTGAGCTTAGTGACCTACATCTTAATGTGTGAGGATATCCTCATGATTTCTTATGTGAAACATCCCACCTATCATCCTGTTTGCCTTGGAGGTGCTTCAAATCAAATAGTGAGTGACATTATTAATAATGTTCTCTGAGTAGAACAAGGAAAACATGAAAGTAATTTGAGGATCCAATAAAGCAATATTTACATAAGCTCTTAACAATTCTCTCCTTTCATCATTTATAATGACTGAAATCTAACTGATAGATTTCTCATTTTCTACCCAATGACAACATATCTTTCTGATATGAATTTATGTATCATCATTTATCAGCAATAGTATAATGAATGAACCAAATGAAAATAATTATAGTAATGTTTTTTTTTAATCCAGCATTCATGTCCCTAACTCTAAATTAGGCAAATTATACTCTTAGTAACTACAAGGGGGAAAAAAAAAGGTCTCTGAACTAAATCTGTGCCACAAAATTTCTGCACTCTGCACATTTTTTTTAAGAGAGCCTTTCAGTCACTCACATACCGTATGTGTCTTTTATTTTATAGACAGATTTTAAAGCAAACTCAACCCAAGCATACTCCAGAATAGAAGCAGAAAATCAGAAGAGATGGTTGTGACGGATTCACACTGATATCCCTGAGCAAAGGCAACAAAGGTGCAGACAAAAATGACAATTAATGAATAAAACTGACACAATCAGTGTCATTTACAAAAGGGAAAACAGTTCTCATGACTCAAAAACTTCAGAAAACTGTGTTGTATCAAAACAAAATATAATAAAAGTGATCATAACGACAAGACAAGCTTTATAAATAAGATATTAGTTTCTGTACCTTTTACTCATGTTAGGAAGACAGCAGAGTGTGGGATACATTCATTTGTTTTTTAAAAAAATATTGTATTTTAAAAGGTGAAGATTTTTTTTTATATTTTTGATCTTTGAAGAACTAAACATCTATTATTAAAAAATTAAGAGAAAAAGCCTGTTACAGAACATGTATTATATTTTAATTCTTGTGCTAATGCTTTTCACATATTTTCTGATTTGATCATACAATAATCTTTTGAAGTAATTATTAGCATTTATATTATCATTTTATTTTTTAAGACAGAGAGAAAACACGTGCACATGAGGGCGTGAGAGAAGGAAGGGCAAAGGGAGAGAGAGAATCCTAAGCAGTCTCCATGCTCCGTGGGGCTCAATCTCACAAACCTGAGATCATGACCTGAGCCAAAATAGAGAGTCTGAGGCTTAACCAACTGAGCTACCCTGGAGCCCCTCAAGGAGCTTGCTGTTCAAAAAAAAGGTAAAGCAAACACAAAGTCAGATCAGAATAATTCCAAGTATGCATGTGTTTGGTGAAATAATATAAGCTCACCTGACATTTATTAGCTGACTTTTTTTTTTTTTTTTTTAAAGATTTTATTTATTTGACAGAGAGAAACACAGCCGGAGAGGGAACACAAGCAGGGGGAGTGAGAGAGGGAGAAGCAGGCCTCCCGCCAAGCAGGGAGCCCGATGTGGGACTCGATCCCGGGTCTCTGGGATCATGACCCGAGCCGAAGGCAGCCGCTCAACCAACTGAGCCACCCAGGCGCCCCAAATAAAAATCTTAAAAAAAAAAAAAAAAAGAAGGGCAGGTTAACTGATTGAAAGTAACATTAAAATTTTGTTATATTTTTATATCTGCATGTTTTGGCATCAAATATATAAAATTTAAATATGTTTCTGATTTCCTAAGATACATTACTGTTACATCTTGAAAACAGACCATCTCCATTAACACGTCCGAGGGTGGTTTCTAGTCCATTTTCCCTCTATCCCCGTAGCCGTGATTTGTACTGTGTTTGCTGTCCTACTGATACTTGCCCAAAAAGTACTTGATTGCGCTATATTTGAAATACACAATTGCCCTATTTTTCATCTTCTGCAATAATTTTCCTTGCATATTCTATATTTTTAGTTGATGACTAATTCATCTGTGGATGACTCAAGAATCCCTTTTTATTCTGGCACATCTGAAATGATTTCTTTTCTCTTGAGATCACCATAACATATATTCCAATTTCATTCTCCAAATGTCCCTGCTAAGATCTGAATTGGTTACTCAATTTTGTTTTGCTTTGTTTTTAATCATCACAACTTTGGAGTCAGGTGTATCTACGTTAAAATAGTATCTTTACAATACAAAGCAATTTGTTTTCAAATCAAATAGCCAAGTTTGCCCACATTAACTGCATTTCCATGAAGCTCAAATAAAGAAGATGTACCAATGTTATCCTAGAGACAGGGAAAATTATCATAACACTTGAGAAAAATAGGTCAAAATGATCAAGGACAGTAGAAGCTAGTAGCTTTTAGAAGTTGTAGTTTGTGTGCATGTTTTTTCTCCACATTCAGGCTATAAAGGAAGACAGTGAAGTTCCTCTTTGGTAATTCTCACTTGGTCTTCTAACAAGTACTTCTAGGATGCCCCCACGTGTTAAGCACTAGACTGGCACCTTAAGGCCTGCCCTCAAGGAGCTTGCTGTTCAAAAAAAAGGTAAAGCAAACACAAAGTCAGATCAGAATAATTCCAAGTATGCATGTGTTTGGTGAAATAATATAAGCTCACCTGACATTTATTAGCTGACGGATAAATAAGTGTTGAGGGGTAGGAAGGAAACAAAATATCTAATGTTTAAATAAAGACTGGTACTTAGAAGCACTAGCTTTCAGTTGAAAAAATAAGTCAGAGGAGGGACAGCCAACCAGTATTTATTCTGTAAAAATACAGAAGAGAGAAGTAAAGTAGGTGTGCAAGGGACGATGCCCAAGTTGGGGTGCCTAGACAGAAAGAGCAAAGATGACACAAAGAGTTGAAATGCAGAAATAGAAGGAGCCAGATTGAATATCATTCAGTGAGATTTAGCAGAGCTGAGTAGCCTAGTTTTAAACTTGGAGCTTCTTAACACAAAATTAGGTAAACCTGTCCAGAAACACCAGAATGGAACTTATTAGTGCCCCAGGTCTTAGCTGACACACTCCAAAATAAACCAACTGTAATTTCCCTCCTTCTTTGTGCTTCGCTTTGATTTGCAATATTATTTAAGTGGCCCTTTTTTTTCCTAATCTGAAATCACCCGACATACCGTGATCTCATCTTAGATTTGTTATCTTTTTGGAAGAACTTTTAAAAGCATTGTAGCCCCATTGGACAGTCAACGTTTTTTTTTTTTTTACTTCATTTCTTTGGGACAAAGGAGACTTTTTGATCAAAATAAGGTTGAAGAAAGAGTTCTTTGAGTTTTTTATTTTATGTAGTTTTAACTTTTGAAAAATGGAAATGGCTTGATTATTCAAAAATAGAACACAAGAGGAAAAATCAAACTCTGAAAGTGAATAAAAATAGAAATAAATAATTCTGATTCCATGCAAATTTGATAAAATATTCACACAGGGAAAAATAATTTGAACAACTCTGAACACACAGTAATTTTACTGTAAAACCAATGTAAAATATAGCATAAGAGTAAAAAGAAATGAAAAACAATTTCAAATTTTATTTAGATAATTTCTTTGTTGTAATCTGGGTGGTCTGAATAAAACACTATTTGGGCACTTTTTGGGGTTGAAGAGATGATTAAATATGGACATTTTGGGGGGGAGCAAGATAATTCACTGCAGGAGTAGAGAAATACAAATATCACAGAGAGGGAGATGAGTCAGAAGTCTGTAGGGTTGTATGTCACTGTGAACCACCAGTATGAATGCACTCACACACATGCTCATGGGCAAGCATGCATGTGCATGCACACGCACACACACACACACACACACACACACACACACACAATTTTTTTCCACTAATTTAAATCCTTTGAAAGGGCCAACAAGCAATGACATACCAAAGGCAAATAATACAAAGAACAAAAAACCTCCAGAACTTAGATCTTTGTTCCTAATTAGCATTTTCCAATAATAAGAACCAGAGCTTCTTGGAGAAATGGCTGATTCCAGTCTGGGGCAGAAAGAGTACAAGGTGAGCCTGGAACACCTTGTTGTGCCAGAAAATAAGGAAATGCTGAAAGCCTAATGGGGACATTACAAAAGAGCACAGAAGCCGGTGTCAAAGGAGATCCCACTAACAAAACTGGAACAACCCGCACATCAAAAAAGAATGATGATTATAATGGAACATAACATATTTGAATTAAAAAAAGGAAGAAAAGAAACCATGTGTGTACATAG
>PITA01004544.1:0-14839 GCA_004023965.1 Spilogale gracilis
ACCACATCTTCTTTATCCATTCATCTGTTGATGGGCACCTTGGCTCTTTCCACAGTTTGGCGATTGTGGCCATTGCTGCAATGAACATTGGGGTACATATGGCCCTTCTTTTCACTACATCTGTATCTTTGGGGTAAATGCCCAGTAGTGCAATTGCAGGGTCATAGGGTAGCTCTATTTTTAATTTTTTAAGGAATCTTCACACTGTTTTCCAAAGCAGCTGCACCAACTTGAATTTCCACCAACAGTGTAAGAGGGTTCCCCTTTCTCCGCAGCCTCTCCAACACTTGTTGTTTTCTGTCTTGTTAATTTTGGCCATTCTGACTGGTGTAAGGTGGCATCTCAGTGTGGTTTTGATTTGAATTTCCCTCATGGCTAATGATGACGAACATTTTTTCATGTGTCTGTTAGCCATTTGTATGTCTTCTTTGGAGAAGTGCCTCTTCATGTCTCTTGCCCATTTTTTGATGTGTTCATCTTTTTGGATGTTGAGTTTGAGTAGTTCTTTATAGATCTTGGATACCAGCTCTTTGTCTGTAGTGTATTTTAACTGGAATTAAAGTAAAAGCTTAAGAAAAAAGTAATGGCATACAGTATTCTAATAAGGACCTGATTTATGTTGTGAAATAAGTAAATAAATCAATAAATAAAAACGTGTCTAAAAGCAAATGTGACACTAAAATATAAACTAACAAAAATGACTTTATCAGAATATACTAAAAATATTGCATTGTAAATCCTACAACTTAAACCCATATTATTTAATGCAGAAATAGACAAATAGTTCAATAGAACACATAGGAGGGTCAGAGGATCACAAACAATTTGGTTTATATAGGAGGTTAATTCATGATAAGGGTATCATCTCATGAGGAAAGAATATATTCATCGATAAATGGTTTTGGAACAGTTGGGCTGTCTACCTCTGGAGGGAAAGAAGCCAAGTCTCCTACATCAAAGTAAAGCCTAGATGGAATAAAGTATACTTTAACAATCATTAATTCATTTGCTCAGAGTAATGAGGTATTTTCAGTATTCTAAAAAATACACAGGATCAGGGCGCCTGGGTGGCTCAGTGGGTTAAAGCGTCTGCCTTCGGCTCAGGTCATGATCTCAGGGTCCTGGGATCGAGGCCCGCATCGGGCTCTCTGCTCAGTAGGGAGGGAGCCTGCTTCCTCCTCTCTCTCTGCCTGCTTGTGATCTCCTTCTCTCTGTGTCAAATAAATAAAATCTTAAAAAAAAAAAAAAGGATCATAAAGTTGTTTAAAAATGCAAAATCTTTTGGTTTTTTGTTTTTTTTTTTTTAAGATTTTATTTCAGAGAGAATGCATGTGCAAGGTCGGGTAGGGGCAGAAGGGGAGAGCGAGGGGCAGAGAATCTCAAGCAAACTTCCTGCGGAGTGTGGAGCCCGACATGGCTGTTTCACAATACTGAGGACATGACCTGAACCAAAACCACAGTCAGACGCTTAATTGACTGAGCCACCGAGGTGCCCCCAAAATAGAAATAGCCTTATTTAAGTACTATTAACGTGTTCAAGGACATACCCACACAATGTATATTGGGCTTATATTATAGCTATTGTTTTATTTTTATTTTTATTGTTTTTATATTTTTTTCTTCGACAGTATATTACAGCTGTCTCCGAATTTCTTCATGTATAGAGTTCCATCATCTTTCACGGCCATTGTGTAATGTGCCATTATTCAGTGTAACATGATTTAGCTTTTCCCCTCGTGTTTTATATTCAGATATCGTAAACATAGAACACTTGGGTTTTCATAGAATGGGGTCTGAAAAGGTCTAGGGCAAGATGCACACATACTTTCATCTGAGGTTGAAACATACTTCATCATGGTTGTGAACTGTTCGGGTTTTCTCCCTCCTCTCAGTGAAATCTCTATGGTAATCTGAATTTCAAAGTTTGGCTTTCAGTAGCTCTGTTGATTACATTAAAAGAAGAAAGTAAATTTATAAGTTTTCTTAACTAATCAAGTAAACTTTGTTTTGTTCCCATTTCCACCAAAACATTATTTTCCATTTATATAAAAACAATCGCTAAGTATTAAGTTGTTAGGAGTGGACTTTTTATAGTTTAGGGGGATATATAGGTTTCCCCCCTATATACTCTACTGAAAGTAGAGTGTTCCTATGAAACCCTGCGTATGCCAAAATGGTATAAAGCAAGGAAACAGTTCCATTAATTTGTATGGAAAAACTTGTAAGATTTCTCAGACCCCCAAAATAGCATCTTTTTAGCTTTTCTGATACCTCAGGATACATCTTGGTAACAGATGCACAAAATAAACCAAGATGAAGCACAGATGCTTACAGACGCAGTTCAACAGTGCTGTGGTGACTGATGTTGAGTGTAGTTCCTGCAGAAGGGGCTGCTTTTGTAACAGTTCACTGTAAAACAAATGCTAAATACTATTTCTGCTTTTTGCCTTAATGTAAAGATCTTTGTTTTCTTTTGGTTAGGGAAAGCAGGGACTATTGTAGGTCTTTCATAAGAGCAAAGTGGTGTAATGTGCACTTTTGAAAGGTGTGGGATCCCTGTACGTGTATATTTTCATCCATCTTTCTTCTTGTAATCACTTACGAGGAAAAGTAAAGAAGTGGCGTATGCTGGTGGAATAACCCCAGAAACTGGTCAACTTTTGCCATTGAGCGCTAGCTTGTATTTGTAACATTTTTTATATTCCCTTAGCCAGTCAGTTATTTTCTTACTCTCCCAACAAAGAAATCTGAAAGCATATAAGGACCTCTTTTCCTTGGGAAAGATGGCCTCGTGCTAGTGAACAGAAATGTTGAGTAAAGAAAGTTGTCTCCTTTGAGTCACCAAAATATACTTCTCTACTTACTTATTCTGTCTTTGTTTTCTAGGCAGCACAGTCAGTCCTGATTTCCTTATTTGAACTCAATACCCCAGAGTTTACAATGTTATTAGGAGCTTTACCAAAAACTTTTCAGGATGGTGCTACAAAGCTTCTTCATAATCACCTACGAAACGCCGGCAATGGAACCCAGGTATCTTTCAGTGATTTTCTTGACTATTATATGATGTGATGAAGTAAACTTTGGATCCTGGTGTGTAATTTTTGCATCTGTATAATTTCTGCATCTGTATTAGGCAACATCTCCTAAGTGGTATTAAATACTGTTCTGGAAAGAATACAGTCCTTAGGCTTGTCATATTTGTTATAATTTGATATACATTAGGTTGGTGGTGAATGGTGGCCAGGGCATGAACAAGGAAAGCCAGCCGGTCCTTATTTGAGGACTGGAAGGGATGGCTTGGGTGACAAATAAGGTCTGAAGAAGGGAGGGCTTTCAGAGGTGTGTTCACAAGCCCACTCCCTGGTTGCTTGAACACAGAATTTTGTTTTGGAGAGATAAGGTCTGAATAAATGATACATTACAGTGTTATATGTACCTAAATGGCAAGAATTATTTATATAATATGCCTAAAAAATTAAATGAGTATTAAAAAACCGATATTCGATCATGGATCAAGAAAAAAATTAGATGCACTCATGGAAGGCTTTAGGTAAAGTCTGAGGGTTAAGAACAATCTGAGAACAATATCTTAGGACTAAAATTGGTTATCTTTTTAAAAGGAGAGGAATTATTCAATTATATCTTAAGAGGTAGACAAAATAATAATGACAAATTTTACTTTGGTATACTTGAGAAAATGATTTATAAAGCAGACTTAAGGAGGAGTAATTTGAATATTGATAATGGTTAAAGGAAGGAAATTGGCATAGAATGGGAAGTTAATTTAAAATTATTAGTTTGGGAGGAGTACCTGACTGGCTTAGTCTGTAGAGCATGCGAATCTCAATCTTATGAGTTCAAGTCCCCCACAGGGCAGGGAGCCTACTTAAAAAAATTTTTTTTAATTTAAAAATTAATTAAAATAGTTTGGGATCCTGTTGAATCTATGAGAAGGAAGATGATGATATTTGAGAGCAGGAAGCAGGTGAAGAAAACAAAAAAAGACTAACGAGGTAAAGTTCTCAATGAGAAAGTTTTTTCCCTACAGAAAGCGGAGGTAAGTACATGAATATTTAGAATACTGACCTAAAATATGGCTGTCTCATATTGTTCAACTTCCTGATTGCATGGCTTCCTTAAGAGCCTTTTAGTTAAACTTACCTTCATATGTTAATATTTACTTGACTCCCTCAATCAGGGTTCCATGGGGAGTCCTTTGACGAGACCAACACCGCGTTCACCAGCCAACTGGTCCAGTCCTCTTACTTCTCCTACCAATACATCACAGAATACTTTATCTCCAAGGTAATAAAAGGATTATTTTTCCTTCATGGCTTGTGTTTGCCGATTCCCATTCTTAGACAACAGACATTAGTTCCACTTGATTTCCATTTGACTTGAAAGGTCTCGATACATAGAAACTTAGCAGATTCAAAAAAATTTAAGAATTTTTAAATGAAAATAATGCATAGGATATCTAATTTTATGTAAGTGAAAAGAAAACTTACACAGCTTTTGTGAATTAGTGCTTGAAGCATTAAATGGAGTAGTTAACATTTCTCAGATATGCTTATAGACAAAAAACAAAATAGAGAAGAAAAAATAAGAAAAAGCTAAATATAAAATGGCATTATTATCTGTGTCTTTAGGAAAGAATGTGACTATGAGATTGGTCTTTAAAATATAAGCTATATAAAATTTTCACACACTTAACGTAGTTCAACATTGGCTATATTTCAGGTAAAGTTCTTGACTCATTAATAAATAATATTTTTTCCCTTTTCCTGGCCTTTTAAAAAATTGTTTGCATAGTATTTCATATTTACTAACATAGTTATTAACTTGATTTTATTAGCCATATATCATAGCATGCTTCGTCATATTTATTACAATTATAGAATACTTCATCAGCATCTAAGGAAGAAAAATACATTGCAAACTTAACGTCTAGCTTATTTATTCCTTGTGACACACATGTGACAATTTGATGGCTAAATTCCAGCTTCAGTTTAGTTTTAGAATTTGATAAGAGAAGTAATGTCAGTAACATGTATGTTCAGTGTTAAAACTTATCTGCCTTCCTATAAATTTGTGTAAAATACATTTATCTTCTCTTTAAGCTGTACCATGATTGTAAGTCAATCACAGGAGTTAGCAAACTCTCTGTAAAGGGCCATGTGGTAAATATCTCAGGCCGTGGGGCCGTGCGGTCATTGTCACATCTATTCAGTTCTTCGTTTACCGTGTGAGATAGCAATAGCAGATACCTGAGTGAATAAGTGTTGCTGGTTCCAACACAACATTACTTATGGACGCTGAAATTAGAGTTTTACATGATTTTCATTGGAAAAGTGTTAGGAAATGTTATTTTGACGTTTCTCTCGACTATTTAAAGAAGTAAGCATTTTTAGATTTCAGGGGTCATGGTTTCCTGGCCCCTGGTTAATCAGGACATTTTGAAGGTGACAGACAAACATGTTAAGGGCTGTGCCTTTACAGTCATTGTAAACTGCCCTGGTGGTGGGACAAGGGGGCATGCCCCTTAACCGTTTATAGTTATCAGGCTTTATTTTGTTTTGTTAATTAGGCTTTGGGGATCCACATAATCTCAAATGTGTTCGTGTTTTAAAACTATACATAAATAATTACTTTTCTTTTTCATAGTGCATTTGATTATGACACAGAAAATATGAACTCCGAAGATATTTATAGCTCTCTTAGAGGTGTCACTGAAGCAATTCAGAATTTCAGCTTCCGTAGTCAAGAAGATATGAATGAGCCATTGAAAAGGGATTCTAAAAAAGATGATAGTGATTCTGTGAGTATTTGAATAATCTTGCATTGCAGACTTTTCCATTAAGAGATGTTTTTAATAAAAGATTTATTTATTTGAGAGAGAGAGAGAAGATGCTCAAGGCGGGGTGGGGTGGGCCGAGGGAGAGGGAGAGAGTCTCAAGCTCCATGTCCACCAGGGAGCCTGGCTTGGGGCTCAACCCCGTGACCCTGAGATCATGACCTGAGCTAAAACCAAGAATCAGACACGTGTCTGAGCCACCCAGGTGCCCCTCAATAAGAAATTTTTGTTGGATTTTTTTTTTTTTAACTTTGTCCTATTTCAAAT
This sequence comes from Spilogale gracilis, assembly GCA_004023965.1. Taxonomy (NCBI): domain Eukaryota; kingdom Metazoa; phylum Chordata; class Mammalia; order Carnivora; family Mephitidae; genus Spilogale; species Spilogale gracilis. Next base: position 6,122 of record PITA01004544.1, read on the forward strand.
GTAACTTTCTAAGGGGCCAGTCACTCTGCAAGCAGTCACTGAGTATCTGCACATGCCACGGCCTGTTCTCGGTCTTGGGTTTTATAAGGCAGAGGCGCTGCCCTTGAGTTCCTTACAGATTTTCAGATAGATGAGTACCATTGAGTTTTATGTTAGAACACAAAAGTGAATCTGTTTTAGATTAATTGGGCAGGGAAGACCTCTCCAGTCAATGGCATTTGCATCAAGAATAAAGCCATACAAGATCTAGGAGAGAAGAGCTCCATAAAAGAAGTGACGAGTGCAAAGACATTTAGATGAGAACAAGTTTTGCATAGTTGGGAACTGGGACGAAAGGGGGTGTTGTTAGATTGTTGTGAAAGAGTTGGGGGGTAGAACATGGGCCAAATCACATGAGTCTTGTTAAGACTGAATGCATTTAAGTTTTTTTTTATTTTCCCACAAAAAGTAGTGATAGAGATTTGCACAATCAATTTGTAGGGCTCCAGTTGAGAATGTCACAATACATTTTTCTGATGTGTGAATTCTGTTTAGTTTCTTGCTTCTGCCATCATACAAAGAGTAGTTGTTTGGGTGGGGAGGGAAAAACAGAGTAGTTGTTTCTTACCCTGCTGCTAACTAAAGGCTTTCCTCAAAACAAGCCGGCCCCCCATTTCCTGTGCAGCCTGTGCTTCCTCAGTGTCTGCAGAACTGTGGGAGTTTGCAGCGCTCCAGCATGTCTCTGAAGGGCCCCTCCTCTGTTCCCGACCGCTTTCCCACTGTTGTTTTTCTCCCGAGGCCTGTCTGGCAGATGGCCTTACTAAGCTGGATGTCAAAAACCAGCTTACCACTAGATATAAGGTGCCCCACCCCAAAAGGTACATGCGGTAGCAATAACACGTTAGTAATAAAAATCACTGTTGAGACTTTGTTTCCTCAGAGATAGCAGGACACCGTGTAGGGAGCTCAAGCAGTGGGTTCTGGCAGAAGTGAGTTTCAATCCAGTTCCTGGTAGTTATTGCGCAATCATACATCACCCCTTCTAAACCTCAGGGTCTTCATTAGGAAGATAAGGATTATCACTGCCTACCTTAAAAGTCACTAGAAGCATAATGAATCATATAACCATTCAGCTGCACCCAGCCGCCTGTTCTAAGTGCCCATCTTTTCCCCTAGAGCTCCGCTTTGCTGTGGCGGTTGATAGCCAAAACCCTTGCACCAAGAAGTCGTCTGTCATCCTCATACTCTGTCAGCAAATCTGTTGGTTCTGTTTTCCAAATACATCCACAATCCATCCCCTTCCCATTACTGCCATTCTGGCGTCAAACATGGTCATCATCAGTTCTCTGACCGGGTTATTAAAATAGGCACCTAACTGGCCTTCTTGATTCTACCCATTGGCCTCCTGTCCTCCGTTCTCACTCCTTGACTCATAAGTCCATAGGAGGTCCCAGAACAAGATCCAGAGTTTGCACAATGGGCTTTTTGCCCTGTTGCCCCTTTATTAGTCTCCTCTGCTTTAGCCACACTGGCCTCCTCGCTGTTCCCTGAACTTCTTGGTCATGCTCTTGCCTCAGGGCCTTTGTCTTGCCTATTCCTCCGTCTCAGACATCCTTCCTCCAGATAGCTCCGTGGCCGATTTCCTCACTTCCTTCAAGTCTTCGTTCAAGGGAATTATTCTCACCCTGTCTAATCGGCACCCTTCTTCCCCCCACCACAGTCCTCATGGTCTCTTTAATCCTGCACTGCCTCCGATACATTAATCGCCGTCTACTGTACTATATACTTTACTCATTCGTTATATTTATAAATAGAGTGTAAACTCATGAAAGTGGGCCTCATTCTCTCTTTTGTTCAGTAATATATCCTCACTGCCAAGAACAATGCGTGCCACGCAGTAAGACCACAGTAAATGTTTGAAGAATATTTGTGAAGCACCTAAGTAATGGCTTCGCACATAGCCGTTGTAGGTAGATAGTGATGATGGCGGTATTGATGGTACTCATGATTTTCATACAGTGTGAGTATCAGCGATGTTTTGATAAGCATGTTAATGTGGTAAAACTTCATCAGGCATCTTTTCAAAAGATATAGTCCTTGAGCCCTTTTTTTTTTTAACAGCAGGCCTTTAAAAAAAAAATTGATACTTTGTTGACCTGCTGTCACTGTGTAATTTACTACCTTAATAGTGGAACCTGGCAGCTTTTAGTTCTGTGTTGCTAATGAAAGTCCTTTTATATCTTTAACTGGCATAGAGATGCTTTTGCTAACCCCACTGTATATTCTTAGGTCAAGCCATCAACAAGGGAACTGTAGGAATCATTAGAAACAGCATTCTTTTATGATTCTTATTTGCCCTCACAGCTATGGGTATTTTTTGTTTTAGTTTTTTCTTTTTTTACGTTGTTACTCTAAATTCTCCCGTTTTTAAATAAGTTTTAACTTACGGTATTAATTCCCATTAATTTTTATTTTATTTTTTCAGTGTTCCAAGATTCATTCATGCCCCACACCCAGTGCTCCATGCAGTAGATGCCCTCAGTACCCACCATCAGGCTCTCCCATCCCCTCACCACCACCTCCCCTCCAAGTCCCTCAGTTTGCTTCTGAGTCCAAAGTCTCTCATGTTTCATTTCTCTCCCTGGATTACCCCACTTCCCATTTCCTTTCCTTCTCCTACTGTCCTCTATATTACCCCTTATGCACCACAAGTAAGTGAAACCATGTGATACTTGACTTTTTCCACTTGGCTTATTTCACTCAGCATAACCTCCTCCAATCCAGTCCATGTTGCTACAAAAGTTGGATATTCGTCCTTTCTGATGGGGGCGTAGTATTCCATTGTATATATGGACCACATCTTCTTTATCCATTCATCTGTTGAAGGGCACCTTGGCTCTTTCCACAGTTTGGCGATTGTGGCCATTGCTGCGATGAACATTGGGATACATATGGCCCTTCTTTTCACTACATCCGTATCTTTGGGGTAAATGCCCAGTAGTGCAATTGCAGGGTCATGGGGTAGCTCTATTTTTAATTTTTTAAGGAATCTCCACACTTTTCCAAAGCAGCTGCACCAACTTGAATTTCCACCAACAGTGTAAGAGGGTTCCCCTTTCTCCACAGCCTCTCCTTGTTGTTTCCTGTGCTGTTAATTTTGGCTATTCTGGTATAAGGTGGTGGTATCTCAATGTGGTTCTGATTTGAATTTCCGTGATAGCTAGTGATGACGACCATTTTTTCATGTGTCTGTTAGCCATTTGTATGTCGTCTGTGGAGAAGTGCCTCTTCATGTCTCTTGCCCACTTTTTGATGTGATCACCTTTTTTTTAGTTGTTGAGTTTGAGGAGTTCTTTATAGATCTTGGATACCAGCCCTTTGTCTGTAGTGTCATTTGCAGATATCCTCTCGCATTCCGTGGTTTGCCTCTTTGTTTTGTTGACTGTTTCCTTTGCTGTGCAGAAGCTTTTTATTTTGATGAAGTCCCAGAAGTTCATTTTCGCTTTTGTCTCCTTTGCCTTTGGAGACGTGTCTTGAAAGAAGTTGCTGTGGCCGATGTCAGAGAGGCTACTGCCTATGTTCTCTTCCAGGATTTTGATAGATTCCTGCCTCACATTGAGGTCTTTCATCCATTTTGAGTTTTTCTTTGTGTGTGGTGTAAGAGAATGGTCAAGTTTCATTCTTTTATATGTAGCTGTCCAATTTTCCCAGCACCGTTTATTATTTTTCCACTGGATATTTTTTCCTGCTTTGTCAAAGATGATTTGACCATAGATTTGTGGGTCCATATGTGGACTCTCCACTCTGTTCCATTGGTCTGTTTCTCTGTTTTTGTGCCAGTACCACGCTGTCTTGGTGATCACAGCTTTGTAATAAAGCCTGAAGTCAGGTAACGTGATGCCCCCAGCTTTGTTTTTCTTTTTCAACATTTCCTTAGCAATTTGGGGTCTTTTCTGGTTCCATATAAATTTTAGGATTGTTTGTTTTAGCACTTCGAAAAATGTTGGTGAAATCTTGATCAGGGATGGCACTGAAAGCGTAGATTGCTCTGGGCAGATATAGACATTTTGACAATGTTTATTCTTCCGATCCATGAGCATGGAATGCTCTTCCATCTTTTTGTGTCTTCTTCAGTTTCTTTCATGAGTGTTCTGTAGTTCCTCGAGTACAGATCCTTGACTTCTTTGGTTACGTTTATTCCTGGGTATTTTATGGTTTTTGGTGCTATCGTTAATGGAATCGATTCTCTGATTTCCCTTTCTATATTTTCTTTGTTAGGTATAAGAACGCAACTTGTTTCTGTGCATTGATTTTGTATCCTGCCACATTACCGAATTGCTGTGTGAGTTCTAGTAGTTTGGGGGTAGAGTCTTTTGGGTTTTCCATATACAGTGTCATGTCATCTGCAAAGAGAGAGTTTGACTTCTTCTTTGCCACATTGAATACCTTTTTATTTCTTTCTGTTGTCTGATTGCTGGTGCTAGGACTTCTAACACTGTGTTGAGCAGTAGTGGTGAGAGTGGGCATCTTTGTCTTGTTCCTGATCTCAGAGGAAAGACTGTCAGTTTTTCCCTGTTGAGAATGATATTCGCTGTGGGTTTTTCGTAGATAGATTTTATGAGGTTGAGGAATGTTCCCTCTGTCCCTATATTTTGAAGAGTTTTCATCAGGAATGGATGCTGTATTTTGTCAGATCAATTGAGTGGACCATGTGGTTCTTCTCTCTTCTCTTATTGATTTGTTCTATCACGTTGATTGATTTGTGAGTGTTGAACCACGCTTGCATCCCAGGGATAAATCCCACCCGGTTGTGGTCGTAGTGGATAATCTTTTTAGTGTACTTTTGGATCCTATTAGCTGGGATCGTGTTAAGAAACTTGGCATCTGGGGCATCTGGGTGGCTCAGTTGGTTAAGCAACTGCCTTCGGCTCAGGTCATGATCCCAGAGACCCAGGATCAAGCCCCACATTGGGCTCCCTGCTCAGCAGGGGACCTGCTTCTCCCTCTCTCACTCCCTCTGCTTCTGTTCCCTCTCTAGCTGTGTTTCTCTCTGTCAAATAAATAAAATCTTAAAAAAAAAAAAAAAAAAAAACTTGGCATCCATTTCATCAGTGATATTGGTCTCAAATTCTCCTTTTTGATGGAGTCTTTGTCTGGTTTGGGGATTAAAGTAATATTGACTGGCTTCATAGAAAGAGTCTGGAAGTTTTCCTTCTGTTTCTGTTTTTTGAAACAGCCTCAGGAGAATAGATGTTATTTCTTCTTTGAATGTTTGGTAGAATTCCCCAGGGAATCCATCAGGTCCTGGGCTTTTGTTTTCTGGAAGGTTTTTGATCACTGCTTCAATCTCATTATTAGATATTGGTCTATTCAGATTGTCAGTTTCTTCCTGTTCCAGTCTTGGAAGTTTATAGGTTTCCAGGAATGCAACCATAGCTTCTAGGTTGTTTAACTTATTGGCATATAACTGTTGATAGTAATATCCTATGATTGTTTTATTTCCTTGGTGTTGGTCGTGATCTCTCCCCTTTCATTCATAATTTTATTAATTTGGGTCTTCTCCCTTTTCTTTTGGATTAGTTTGGCCAATGTTTTATCAATCTTATTAATTCTTTCAAAGAACCAGCTTCTAGTTTCATTGATGTGTTCTACTGTATCTCTAGTTTCTAATTCATTGATCTCTGCTCTAATCTTAATTATTTCCCATCCTGTTTGTGGTGTTGGGTTAATTTGTTGTTGATTTTCCAGTTCTTTAAGGTGTAACAAGAGTTGGTGTATTCGGGATTTTTCAATTTTTTTGAGTGAGGCTTGGATGGCTATGTATTTCCCCCTTAGGACTACCTTTGCCGTATCCCATAGGTTTTGGATTGATGTGCCTTTATTCTCATTGGTTTCCATGAAATGTTTAAGTTTTTCTTTGATTTCCTGGTTGATCCAAAGATTCTTGAGCAGGATAGTCTTTAGCTTCCTAGTGTTTGACTTCCTTCTGAACTTTTTGTTGTGGTTGAGTTCCAGCTTCATGGCATTGTGGTCAGAGAATATGCAGGGAATAACCTCAGTCTTCTGGTGTCTGTTGAGCCCCGATTTGGACTTAGTATGGGGTCTACTCTGGAGAAAGTTCCATGTGCACTGGAGAAGAATGAGTATTGTGCTGTTTTAGGGAGGAATGTTCTGAATATATCTATGAGATCCATCTGGTCCAATGTGTCATTTAAAGCTGTTGATTCTTGGTTGATTTTCTGTTTAGATGACCTGTCCATTGCTGAGAATGGTGTGTTAATCATTAGAAACAGCATTCTTTTATGATTCTTATTTGCCCACGCAGCTGTTGGTATTTTTTGGTTTTAGTTTTTGGTTTTTTTACATCTTTAAATTCTGCCATTTTAAATAAATTTTAACTTACTGTGTTGATTCCCATTAATTTTTTTCAGCTGTTTATTGTTACCTTTTTGTTTTGTTTTGTTTTTGTTTTTGTTTTAAGGATTTTATTTATTTATCTGACAGAGAGAGAGATCACAAGTAGGCAGAGAGGCAGGCAGAGAGAGAGGGGGAAGCAGGCTCCCCGCTGAGCAGAGCCCGATGTGGGCCTCGATCCCAGGACCCTGAGATCCTGACCTGAGCCGAAGGCAGAGGCTTTAACCCACTGAGCCACCCAGGTGCCCTATTGTTACCTTTCTTAAATCGACTTTGATGCTGTAGGGGAGAATCTTTTTTGAATTTCAAAGAGATACTTAAAAATGAATTAATTTGCAGGGTGCCCTGGTGCCACAGTCACTTAAGTGTCTGACTCTTGATTTTGGCTCTGGTCACGATCTCAGGGTCAGGTCATGAAGTTGAAGCCCTTCTCTCTCCCTCTCCCTCTGTCCTTACCCCTCCTTCTCTCAAATAAATAAATAAATAAAATGTTTTTTACAAAATGAATTAATTTGTTGTGCCTTCTTCTCCCCATTGATAGATGTGTGGTGGTCCTGGGATGCCTGACCCAAGAGCAGGAGGTGATGCTACTGACTCAAGCCACGCAGCGCTCGATAACAAAGCTTCATTGCTCCACTCAGTGCCTGCCCACTCCTCTCCTCGTCCTCGGGACTATAATCCATACAACTACTCAGACAGCATCAGTCCCTTCAATAAATCTGCCCTCAAGGAAGCCATGTTTGATGATGATGCTGACCAATTTCCTGATGGTAGGTTCTGGGTCATATTTGTCACCTGTGTTTTCGAGGACTGGTAATCAATGAAACAGTAGAAATACACATGCTCTTTTATTATAACTTCTGAAAAAGTGAGGAGATTTGGGATTGAACTATTTCTCCCATCTTTTAGGAGCTCATTTCTGCCCTCGACTAAGAAACAAGTGTAGTCCTGTGATCATCCTCGAAATCAGGAAGACCTTATTGACTGCCCAGAAACAACTGAAATCAGTTATAGCTTCTGAATTTAGTTTCTCTCTAGACATAATTCAGTCACTAATTTTTATACCAGCATGACAAAAACTTTGAAGAACTACCTCTTTTTAATAATGGCCCTTTGATAAAGTGTAAAATCGTAAACTCTAGTAAGATGCATTGAAGACCATCGTGAGGGAGGCTATCATTAGAATTTTGAGCAGCTTAGACTAGCTCTACACTCTCAGTGACTTACACGAAAGGTGTGGGACTAACTCTAACACTTACAGTGGCTCAGAACAAGAGCATTGGACTAAATTCCACCACTTACTAAGTTGTGCAGTCTGACACGTGGTTGACTGTCCTGAGTGTCACATCCGAAAGAGGATGGAGACGTGCTACGCACCTGCCCTTCCAATTACCGTACGCAGTTAGGTTCACATATAAAATGTATAAAGACCGATATAAAACACAAAACACTGCAAATGATATAGATATTTTTAATAAGAGGGAATTACATTTTTTCTCTACAAATTACGTAATTCATTAATTTTTTTAATGGAAAACTCAAGTAATATAAAGTAATAGATAACTGTGGGTAAATTTGAAAGGACCCCCTTACTCAGGATATGCTTAGGTAGTTTCTGGTTTTCCTTTGTTCCCCCAGGATTGCTGTCAGTGAACATATTTCTGCATAAACTTTATGCACATAAGTAATTTACTCCAAGAGATTCCTAGAGATAGAATTGCTCGATTCAGGGATATGTAAGTTGAAATTTTGAGACTTACTACCCAGTTACCAACTCAGAGCACTTGACCAATTTAGGTAGTGCTGATTTCCTCAGCAGCACAGAATGTCCAAACTTTTTTAAAATTTTGAAGTCCATCGCCATGATGAATATAAGATAGGCCATCCTAAGGAGCATTTCCTTAACTATTAGGAAGACTGAAAAGTTAGATATCAGAAATATTTGTAAATTTATGTAATTTAGTAAAATCTTTTTAATTTAGTAAAATCTTTTTTTAATTTGTAATTTAGAAAATCTCTTTGTTTTTATTTCTTTGATTACCAATAAGGTTGACAAATCATGTTTTTACCAATATGGCATGTTCAGAGTCTTAATACATCATAATTACCACAAAGGCAAAATCGTGACAGCTTGCCAAATTAAGTCTCAATTACATAAGAATCTATAAAATTGCCAAAATGATTCGCTTCAGTGTGTTTCGATCTGTCACAGATAGTTTACTCTGTTACTGAGATTTAGTCACAGTAGCAGCGAAACAGGAGGGAATAAATTGGACCTCGTGTGAGCATGTCCTTTAAACCCTCCCTTATCGCAGCAGCGTGGTC
>PITA01004544.1:14939-123897 GCA_004023965.1 Spilogale gracilis
GACAGACCACCTTGGTTCCACTGACACTTCTTGCCTTGGCTGCTGTATATATATAGTGTGTGCGTGCGCGTGTGGGGGGCATGTGTGTGCGCGCGTGGGGGGGGCATGTGTGTGCGCGCACGTGCGTGTGTGTGGGCGTGCGTGTGCAGGCGTGTGTGTGCGCGGGGGGGGGACGTATGTGTGGGCGTGCGTGTGTGCGCGTGCGCGTGCGGGTGAGCGTGTGTGGGTGTGCGTGCATGTGACATGTCATTTAAACAACCTAAAGCTTAAAAGTTGGGGTTGTAGCACAGAGAACTTTTCCTTGAACCATTTGAGAGTGAGCTGTCAAACTGATGCCTCATCACCCGAAATACTTGAGGATGTACTTTCCATGAACAAAGACCTTCTCCCACATAACCACAGCCTACTCATCCAAATCAGGTAATGGTCATCAGTACATTAATAACCACCTGTCCTTAAACCCCATTAGATGCTGATTTGTAATGGGATATTCTTGTCATATTTTTGCCACCTTATCCATCCATTAAGAACAAATATGAGTAAATACTGATTTAGAATGCAATTCCCAAAGTCAACTGCAGTACTTCTGTAAGTTTTTATTTAAATCCCAGTTAGTTAACACAGTGTAATACTAGTTTCAGGTGTGCAGTTTACTGATTCAACACCTGGTGCTCATCACCAAGGTCAACAGTGATATTTTAAACCAAAAAAGTCACTATTTCTGACTTGTTTCCGTGTCCCCAAATACTTTATTTACAAGGTTTTAGTCCTTATTTAATCGTTCTAGGTATTATACTAAGTTATTAAGTTATAAATTCCTTGAGAAGGGAAACCATATCTTAATCATTGCTCGGTGTCTTACAACTTCCAACAGGGTGATTCATACATACTGTGTGTCCGATAAATGTTTCATTGAATCTAAAAAAAACAACCATTAGAGTTTTGTCGGTTGTCCCAGTGATACCGTGCAGCCAGAGGGTCTACTTCAGAACCTCACATTGCATTCAGTCATCATGTCTCTGCTGTCTTCGGTGTGTCAGTGCTCAGCCTCTCCTCTGTTCTCGTGACTGTGGCACTGTTGGCAGTCGGAGACCAATTATTTTGTGGCAGTTCCCTCGATTTAGGTTCGTCCGATGTTTGCGCCTGATTCGATTCAGGCCACGTGCTCTTAGCGTCAGGGTCCCAGAAGTGACAGTGCCTTCTTCCGGCAGTACGCGATTTCACTCTGCCCTTTGCTGATATAAACTCCGATCACTCGATTATGCTGGTGCTGAGCAGGCTTCTCCACTGTGAAATCACTCATTTTGTAATTTAGTGTCTTGTGGGGAGGGACTTTAAAACTGTATTAAAATTTATTCATTTAAAAAGTTTTCTTACATATCTCTAACTGTATGGACTCATGGTTTGCATTGTACTCGATGAGTTAGAGTTTGTGACTATGATTTATTTTGATACTCCAGTCGTCTTTGATTTGACCTGCTCTTTGACGCGCCCCTGTCCGTGCGTGCCGGCGTGGCAGGTGCTGTACTCTCGCTGCTTCAGTCGGGAACCAGTCATTGCTCCCAGCAGTGATCCTTGGTCTCACTTAATAGAAAATGGCCTTTACAGGCTAGAATCTGGGCCCTGAGTGTGCTCACTGTTAGTGAGGTATCGCTAGTCCCAAGCCTCTCAGTGGCCAGAACTAAGGAGTGTGTGTGTGTGTGTGTGTGTGTGTGTGTGTGTGTGTGTGGACACACTGATATACATCTATTTATTTCTGTATCAGAAGCTCTGAGTTTACTTCCAGTTCCAGTTTAGCACCATGAGATTAATTGTAATTTCCCCTTTTACATATTGACAAGCCCTTTTTTCCTGACCCTGAGAAACCTGGCTTTCCTTATCTTTAATGTATTTACTTATTTCATCAATCTTCCTGTATGCAACCAGTTTTCGATCTCCGCCACTACCTCCTCACCTTGCCTGGGCTCCACGTGGACACCCTTCTTGCCCTGGCTGAGCTCTAAGATTCCATACTTTGCCACCCTCACATGTGGAAGGAAACCAGGAGTTTGTGTCCCCACGCCTGGTCATTTGTAATTTTGATGAATGGAAAAAAAAATCTCTTCATTTATGAGGCTGAAGAATCATGTTTTTATCAACTGCTTATGTTAAGAGAGTTAATTTATCACAAAGCCAAAACTATGACACTTAGCAAGATTACCCACTTGGGGGATACCTGGGTGGCTCAGTCAGTTAAGCATCTGCCTTCGGCTTAGGTCATGATCCTTGGGTCCTAGGATCAAGCCCCCATCAGGCTTCTTGCTCAGCAGGGAACCTGCTTCTCCCTCTGCCTGCCTCTCCCCCCAGCTTGTGGGTTCTCTCTCTGTGTCAAATAAATAAAATCTTAAAAAAAAAAAAAATTTACCCACTTGGTAACTGATTTTTTTTTCCTTTACTAAAGATCTTATGTTTTCCATTTGTCACAGGAAGACATCTTTGGAAATTATATAACTGAAATCTAAACTGGGTAGGATATTTTTGAACTTGAGAAAATTATTTCTTCGCAGCATAATATTTGATTGATTTCTAAAACATAAGACTGTCATTTTATGTTGACCACTCTGAAAATGGTTAAGCAATTAGTTAGCCAAAATAGTAGTGTCTCTAAGCTTCATATAGCAATTAATTATTTATTGTTTATTTTCATTTTTAAAGTTGAGATAGGGAAGATCTTGCTTCACATTATTTTATTGTGAACATTGCTAATGTTACCCATTCTTTTTAATTTTATTTGCCTCCATTGCTTTTTTTTTATTTATTTTATTTTCCCAGTGTTCCAAGATTCACTGTTTATGCCCCACACCCAGTGCTCCATGCAATAGGTGCCCTCAGTACCCACCACCAGGCTCTCTTATCCCCCCACCCTCTTCCCTACAAGACCCTCAGGTTGTTTCTGAGTCCATAGTCTCTTATATTTCGTTTCCCTCCCCGATTTACCCTTCTTCCCATTTCCTTTCCTTCTCCTACTGTCCTCTATATTACCCCTCATGCACCGCAAGTAAGTGAAACCATGCGATACTTGACTTTCTCTTCTTGGCTTATCTCACTCAGCATAATCTCCATTGCTCTTTTGATTTTCCTTTCCAATGCAAAATTTCTCCTTTTTTTTTTGTTTTTAAAGTCCATAACTTTTGGCAGGAGATGATAATTTTGTTCAAGTCAGAATTTCTATAAAAATTTTGAAATTCTGAGGTTTTAGTATGTCTGTTACTCAGATGTTTCTATACACATTACAGACATACACACATTACTGATAAATTTTTCAAAATTCGCAAGTCAAAAAAAAAATAAAATTCCACTAATGTCCATATCTAATTACGATCTTTGTAAAGTTTACCAGGGACCGTAATATTCCAGAATATTATTGCTAGTGAGGATGATTCTGTTATTCAAGAGAGACTCATCAAAGTTTGCCAGTGAAAAGAATATCCCATATTTTTTCAGCACTGCAACAGAAATATCAGAATTGTAATTGTGCCAATATCTGTCATAAGAACAAAGAAAATTAATGAGTTTACTGTATTCCAAGCCCAGGTCTTCACTATGACCATAGGAAGTCAGTGCCCTCTTCCCATTTTACTCATAAGGAAACTGAGCCTCCACACTAATAAGGGCATGCACCTGTTGCACAAAGTAAGGCGCAGGTTTAGTGGGGCCCCAGAGCCCGCCTTTCCGCACGACCGCGATGCCTCTCTTGAGGAAAGACACTTGGTGCGCTTCATCTTAGTGGAATACTTTGGGTCTATCTCATTTGTATCGTGTAAATCAGTTTTGTAACAAAATATGTGGTTTCTGTGGCAGAGATTATTTTCCTGTTAGTCATCTGTTCAGACCACTTTGTGTCATTTCTAATTCTGTCCTAGAGTAATTACAAAGCCTGCATTCATAGAGAAAAGAACTGCATCCTTTGAAAGCATGTGGGGGGCGCGGGGGAATCCCCTTTATTGAGCTGAAATAAAATACACCCTTAATAGAATGATTCTGAAATCTGCGGAAGTCTGATAACCTGACTTTGCAGGAGTGACTTGTGAGATTTATAGAGATACACTTCTGCTGCAGTCACTGCTGTTAGTTTCAGTGCTGGTCTATATAATGAAATTATTGTAGTACCGTTTTTATCCTCCAAGTTAAAATGTCATCTTTGAATGCAAATTTCTTCTTTTTTATGGTTTTGCTCTGCATTTTACAGAGGTTCTTCAAAAATCCTAATTTGGTTCACCTTAGTGGTCATTCTTTCCAGACTATCTCTCATTTTTAAGTTCAGCAATCACATTTTATGCTCTGTGTATGAGACTGTTAGTGCTCTATTGGAGTTCCATGAAAGTTATCATAGTAAAGACCCTTTTAAATAGTCAGTGATTGTTGTCACTGCATTTTAGTTCAGTCTTCCTTCCCTGTCATCTGTTAGTTTTACTCTAGTTGGATTCATCTATTTTTTTTATTTTTAGAGAGAGGTGGGGGAAGGGGCAAAGGCAGAGGGAGAGATAATCTTAAGGACGTTCTGTGCCCAGCGTGGAGCCCAACGTGGGACTCGGTCCCACGATCTTGCTGTAATGACCTGGGCAAAATCAAAAGTCAAGACACGTAACTGACTGAGCCACCCAGGTGCGCCTGAACCCATCTATTCCAGTGGTTCAGCCTGATTTCCTCTCCTCAGATTTCCAAATCACCTTAAGTAAAATACAGTTTTTCTTTGCCCTGTTTGTAGGTGTGGGTTCCCCGCAGCCTAAAGTGCAGACTTTAGTCAGACCATTGGTATCTCTAGGTCGTGGCTAAGCAGCTGCCATGGTCGAATAGTGAACCGTGTGGCAAGCTGCAACCCCAAGGTTCATTTTTGGGAAGCGGGCTTTTTCCTCCAACAGCTATCCCCAGATGCCGGACCCACAAGCCTTCTCTGGCCTATTAGGATGAGCGTAAGTGGCAGCCCTTTCCTACAAAAGACCAGCATGTTCTTGCCAGTGGACCTACAGACAGCAGAGCCCCACGCCGTCAGCCGCCTCCCTGGAGATTTGGGAGAGGGAGGGGCCCCACGCGTTGTCTTCCAAGCTCAGACACCATATTCGGTGGTTATTTTGTCCCAGAGCAGTTAAGGAAAAGAGTCTATGGCACAAGCTAAGGACACTGTCTGCCCAAGTTACAGAAGGGCTGAATTTGTCCTTTGTTTTATCAACAAAATAATTTTGGAAGAATTCTGGTATTTTGTCATGTTTTAATAATGAACTTTGGGATGTAAGTGTCTTTCCCACAGAAATTATTCAAAGCATTATAGGTGTCCTTTAACATTCATAAAATTCTTGAATTCATGATTATACCTCAAAAAAGAAAGCAGAAACAAATAAAAACTCTGGTAATCTTTATGCCCAACTCCTGACTCTGAAATTGAAGGGACAATATTAAGTATTGTGCCTCTTCTGTCAAACTATATTTTAGGATAATCAAAACAGCTCTAGTTGGTAAAGTTACTCTCTACAGAATAATTCCAGTCCATTTTTAATTCCTAATAAGATAATTCAACAATAATCAGTGGGAGAAACCACTGTTTAAAAGATTGATTAGGGTGCCTGGGTAGCACAGTTGGTTAAGCATCCCAACTGTTAGTTTCTGCTCAGGTTGTGATCTCAGGGTCATACGATCCAGCCCTGCATTGGGCTCAGCTGGGTCTGCCTAAGATTCTCTGTCCCTCTCCCTGTGCCCCTCGCCCTACTCATGTGCATGGGATCGCTCTCTCTCTCCCAAATCTTAAAAAAAAAAAAAAAAAAAAATGATGGGGGTGGTGCCTGTGTCACTTAGTCCATTGGATGGCCACCTCTCAATTCTGGCTCAGGTCATGATCTCCGGGCTGTGGCTCCAGCCGTGAATCAGGCTCTATGCTGGGCTTGGAGCTTGCCTAGGATTCTTTCTTCCCCCTGTCCCAACCCTACCCAGCTGAGGGCACTCTCCTCCTTTCTCTCTCTCTCTCTCTCTCTCTCTCAAAAAAAAAAAAAAAAAAAGATTGATAGGGAACTTTACAATGGTGGGATCAAGTTGTCACCACTTAAATCCAGTGGTCATTATTAATATCACTAAAAATGCATACTGATGTATGTAAGGATTAAGTGATTTATTTGCCATGTACTAGAAATATTTCAGGGAAAAAAGTGGGAAAGGACAAAGATGAAGTAAGAATGGTAAAGTTTTAATAATTGTTAGTTCTGGGTGAGGAGTATGTAAGGGTCCATTGTATTTTTTCTTTATGTGAATTTTTATCATAAAAAGTTCTAAAGTAGAATTGCTATTTTCAAGACGACAAAATGGAAAAGAAAATAGCCATTTTTTTTCTTAAAACTAACCTTATCTGTTTATCATATGAAGTCGTCAGCCCTGTATTTGAGAGCGACCTACGAAGTCACAGAACTGACATTATGTCCTCTTGCAGATCTTCCCCTCGACCACTCTGACCTGGTGGCAGAGCTCTTGAAGGAGCTGTCGAACCATAACGAGCGCGTAGAAGAAAGAAAGATCGCCCTCTATGAACTCATGAAACTGACACAGGAAGAATCTTTCAGTGTTTGGGATGAACACTTCAAAACTATATTACTCCTATTGCTTGAGACCCTTGGGGATAAAGAGGTAAATGGCAGGATATGTAAATAATAGCCTGTTCTCCCGTTAAAGAGTTTCTGACCTTGCCTGTTAATCAAGAGCTACACAGATTTGTAAATTGGAAAATCAGTCTCTTGTATTGCTTCTTCCTACGTGAAATTTTCATTATGAGTGCTTTTTCTTCGAAACCAATAGTTCAGTGATTTTGAACAGTTGACAATAGGAAAAATTAAAGGTCGCTGATAGTATTTTTATAGAACACCAGTTACGTGTTTTGCATATTTAAGCTAGTTGTTCAAAAGTGTAATTTCCTTTTTCATAGGATGTTGTTGGTTCTTGATTTCCCGCAAGTATAAAAAGTGTGATTTGAGTTTTCAGCTAGAGGGTGAAAAGTTAATTATGTAATACACCATATACTTTGTACAGTTGTCTACAACTTATCCCTGCCCCAATGTTAAGACCCTTAAGTTACAGAAATGAAAAATATGGATTATCTATAACCCAAAATATTAAAACATTAAAATATTTCTTTTTAGCCTACAATCAGAGCTTTGGCATTAAAGGTTTTAAAAGAAATCCTAAGGCATCAACCAGCCAGATTTAAAAACTATGCAGAACTGACCGTCATGAAAACACTGGAAGCACACAAAGACCCTCATAAGGAGGTAAGTCACCCGCCATCCAACCGTTACTTCACTCTCAGTACCTCTGATGTCACTGCATGATATGTATAGACATGACTTGAAGAACACCCTTGAAGAGTCTCCATCATTTCAATCAAGTGAACACTTAACTTTCAGGTTCCAGGTAATATGTCTGCTGAAGATACAGTCATATTTTTTCTATTAAATGAATTATTGTGATATTGTGGTCTTTCACCTAAAATAAGCCAGCTCTAGGACATAATCTTGATTTCACTATTTCCTTCTTAATTTGACTATAGTTTTCTAATTTAGAATTCACCCTCACAGTCCGCTTACCAATAAGAATTTGTTTTATTGAAATAACTAATGAAGACAAGAATCATTATTATTTTAAAGTGGTAAAATGCCTGTAGGAGCTAGATGTCTGTTCAAAGTTTATTCAATAAAATAATGAGGATAGCTTTTCCTGAAAGAGTCCTGTAAATCTGTCTCATCTAGCTATCTTTTTATTCATAGTTGTGTAAAAAAAAAAAATTAGACTTTTTAAGCTTTTATTTAAATACCAGTTAGTCGGGGTGCCTGGGTGGCTCAGTTGGTTGGGCGACTGCCTTCGGCTCAGGTCATGATCTCAGACCCGGGATTAAGTCCCGCATTATGTTCCCTCTCTAGCTGTGTTTCTCTCTGTCAGATAAATAAAATCTTTTAAAAAACACATACATACATACATACATAGCAGTTAGTTAACATACAGTGTTATATTAGTTTCTGGTGTAAAGCAATGGAACAGTAACATTAGGTACCTCTGTTAGAACCAAGGCCAAAGCAGAAGAGGTCAAACAAGGAAAGTAAGAATAGCAGTGAGACAAAATAGATCAAAACTAAATATAAGGGTTGAAACTATAACTTTCAGAAGAATGCATGGGTGTAAGTCTTTGCCATCTTGGATTAAGCAGTAGTTTCTTAGATAGAACACTAGAAGCAAAAGTAGCCAACAACCACAACAAAAACATAAATTGGACTTAATCAAAATGTAAAACTTCTTATGCTTCAGGATGCCCGGGTGGCTCACTTGGTAGAGCATGTGACTCTTGATCTCAGGTTCATACATTCAAGCCCCACATTGGCTGTAGAGATTACTTTAAAAGAAAATCTTTGAGGGCACCTAGTTGGCTCAGTCAGTTAAGCATCCCACTCTCGGTTTCGGCCCAGGTCATGATCTAAGCGTCCTGAGATCGAGCCCTGCATTGGGCTCTGCACTCAGCTAAGAGTTGGCTTCAGCTTCTGTCTCCCTCGCCTTCTCCCTGTACCCCGCCTGCTCATGCTCAAATAAATCTTTAAAACGTATGAGGTATTTTTCAAATAATAGAAAAGGGTGCCTGGGTGGGTCAGTCAGTCAGGCATCTGCCTTAAGCTCAGGTCATGATCCCAGGGTCCTGGGATTGAGCCCCACATCAGGCTCCCTGCTCATTGGGAAGTCTGATTCTCCCTCTCCTACTCCCCCTGCTTGTGTTCCCTCTCTCACTCTCTCACTCTCTGTCAAATAAGTAAAATCTTTAAAATAATAATAATAACTTTTATGCCTTAGTGGCACCTGACTGGGTCAGTCAGTAGATCATGATTCTCTTGATCTTGGGGTTATGAATTCAATCCCATGTTTACTCAAAAATAAATAAAATATAATATCAGTGTCACTAAGAAAAATGTTTTAAAAAGAAAACTTGAGGTGCCTGGGGGGCTCAGTCATTGAGCCTCTGCCTTCGGCTCAGGTCATGATCCCAGAGTGCCAGGATCGAGCCCCATATCAGACTCCCTGCTCGGCGGGAAGCCTGCTTCTCCCTCTCCCACTCCGCCTGCTTGTGTTCCCTTTCTCGGTGTGTCTCTCTCTGTCAAATGAATAAAATATTAAAATAAATAAGTAAGTAAATAGAAAAAGGAAAGCTTTTGTGCTTTAAAGGGCACTCTGAAGAAAGTGGAAAGACAACCCACGGAATAGAAAATTTTTCCAAATCATATGTCTGATAAGGTAATATATAAAGAACTCTTGCAACTCAACAATAAAAAGAGAAATAATCCAATTTTTAAAAATGGACAAAGGATGGGGCGTCTGTTTGGCTCAGTCAGTTGAGCATGTGACTTGATGTCAGGGCGTGGGATCAAGCCCCTGTCCAGCTCCATGTGCAGTGGGGGGTCTGCTTCCCTCCCTCCCTCCCCCCCACTGTCCCTCCACCTGGTCGCGCTCGCTTTCTCTCTAAAATAAATAAATGAATCTTTAAAGAAGAAATGACCAGGGGCGCCTGGGTGGCTCAGTTGGTTGAGCGACTGCCTTCGGCTCAGGTCATGATCCTGGAGACCCGGGATCAAGTCCCACATGGGGCTCCCTGCTCGGCGGGAAGCCTGCTTCTCCCTCTCTCACTCCCCCTGCTTGTGTTCCCTCTCTGGCTGTGTTTCTCTCTGTCAAATAAATAAATAAAATCTTTAAAAAAACAAACAAACAAACTAATACTTGTAGTTTAGTTATCAACCTTCTGACCCAAAGAAGGCCTGGCATCTCTGTTTTTATAAAAGATAAAATTGACATTCTTAAGGCTTCACATCTTAAATTAGCCCTGGCTGTTCTGACTCCCAGGGTATTTGCCACTGTCCCTTTCTTGGTACCTCTCACAGATCGAGATCAAAAGTGAGAAACTACTAAAGCAGAATCAAAAGCAGTAATTTTCACATGGCCTCAAGGCCATCTCCAGAGATTATAGCTTCTACAATAGAAAGACAGCCATTTCTTCTCTTCATTATAGGGTCAGTATCAGTCCTCCCCTGGCCCGATACAGAAGAAAAGAAAATCCTTATGAACAGACGAGGGAATAGCAGTTTAACTTGATAACCCACTATTGAGTCTTTTTTTTTAAGATTTTATTTTTAAATAATCTCTTCACCTAATGTGGAGCTCAAATTTACAACCCCAAGATCAAGAGTTGTATGTTCCACCAACTGAGCATTCAGGTGCCCCAGGATTATTTATATTTTATTTTGTAATAATGTAATGAAAAGGGCTTGAATATTCCTGGAGCTGAGGATACTGATAGTGAGCAGGGTTTCAGTATGGCTATTATAGAGGATTCTAGAGGATTCCATTCACCTTATAGATAAATGAAGTCCCCATCACCCAGTACAGCTAGACCACAGTATGATTTAAAACTTGCACTGGCCTGGGGCTCCTGGGGGGCTCAGTCAGTTAAGCATCCAACTCTTGACTTCGCCTCAGGTCATGATCTCAGAGTCATGAGTTCTAGCCCCATGTTGGACTCCATACTGAGTGTAGAGCCTGCTTAGGATTCTCTCTGTCTCTCTCTCTCCCTCTCTCTCTCTCTCTCTCTCTCTCTCTCTCTCTCTCTCCTTCTCCCACAACACCTCTCTCTCTCAAAAAACAAAACAAGGGGCGCCTGGGGGGCTCAGAGGGTTAAGCCTCTGCCTTCTGCTCAGGTCACAATCTCAGGGTCCTGGGATCGAGGCCCACATCAGGCTCTCTGCTCGGCGGGAAGCCTGCTTCCTCCTCTCTCTCTGCCTGCCTCTCTGCCTACTTGTGATCTCTGTCAAATAAATAAGTAAAATATTTTTTAAAAATGCATCAACCAACATTAAGAGAACACAAAAAAGGAAGAATATATGGAGGAAATATTTCTCCCCACGTATTCATTCTGGCTTCAAAAATCATTGACAGGGACGCCTGGGTGGCTCAGTTGATTAAGCGACTGCCTTCGGCTCAGGTCATGGCCCCGGAGACCCGGGATCGAGTCCCACATCGGGCTCCCTGCTCAGCGGGAAGCCTGCTTCTCCCTCTCTCACTCCCCCTGCTTGTGTTCCCGCTCTGGCTGTGTTTCTCTCTGTCAAATAAATAAAATCTTAAAAAAAAAAAAAAAAAAAATCATTGACATTTTGCCAACCCGGTTTTATCTGTACCCTCAGTTTTTGTGTGTGTTTCTTTACTATAGTCGTTTCAGAGCAAGTCACAGCTATATCTTGTGGTATTGAGTATTTCATGAAGTCTGTACTTCCGGGACACGGTATCGCGTTGTAAAATTCTACTCCAGTTTAAATACCTCCTCTTGGTTTAGGTGGTGAGGTCTGCTGAGGAAGCCGCGTCAGTGCTCGCCACTTCGATCAGTCCAGAGCAGTGCATCAAAGTGCTTTGTCCTATCATCCAGACCGCAGATTACCCCATCAACCTGGCTGCAATCAAAATGCAGACAAAAGTGATAGAGAGGGTATCCAAGGAAACCCTTAACTTGCTTTTGCCAGAGATTATGCCAGGCCTAATACAGGTGAGAAACAAAATTTAGGAAAATAAATCGTGGTTCATCTGGGATCCCGTTATTTTAGGTGCTGTCCAGGCAGCACTGGTGGCATAAGCAAGCCTTCCTGCTACTCAGAGCAGAGGCTTTCTGTGACTCGCTGCGTGCAAGTACGTGTGTGTTAGATGTGGACATAACGTAGACCCTAACCATGTAGTCATTTCTGTAAGTGTGCAGTTCAGTGGCATCAATGCGGTTATGGTACTGCACGGCCATTACGGCTGTCGGGCTCCAGGACGCCTCATCACCCCACACAGGGACTCTGCACCCATTCGTAGTTTCCTGCTCCCTTTCCCCGCTGACCCTGGTAACGTCTGCTTTCTCTCTCCTGCTTTATCACACAGTGTTTATTCCGCTGTGGCTGGCTTATTTCATTTAGCGTAGTGTTTTCAGGGCTCATCCATGTTATAGCATGTATGAGAATTCACTTTTTTATGGCTGAGTTATTTCCGTTAAAGTGATTACCGCGGCTTGTTTCGTCATTCATCTTTTGGTGAACAGCTCAGTTGTTTCCCTTTCTTTAATGACATAAATAGTGCAGTGAGCTTCCTTTGTCTTATATGTGTATATCTAGAAGTAGAATTCCTGGGTGTTGCCACGTTTCTCTCCAAAATGGTTATCCTGATTTACAGTGGTCGACGTAATGTGGTTTCTTCTATGCACGCAAACCCATCTACGTAAATGTCTTAATAATGGGATCATATTTTATAACGTGCTTTGCTTAATCATAAAGTGTTGACTTTTTCCATCCAGTAAATTGTATTCTATGATGTAACTTCATGACCGACTAGTATTATATAGTGTGTATAATAAAACCACTCCTGAAAAGAATTAATCATTAATTTCTTTGTGCATCTTTAGTATTATCTTTGACTCTCTTCTAAGCCTTATTGCTCACTGAACTGTGGGGCCCTTGATAGTAGGAACGGAATGTACCCAGTATGTATACATCATACCTGTAGTGGCACTGAATAAATCGTTCCAGGTGAATGACTTAGGGTAATGGTAGGGACGGGACGGATGTTGAGTCTAATTTGTCCTGAATCCTAGGAGTACCTTGACTGCCAGGCCCAGCTTTACTCTGTTTAGATTTTATCCGGTAGTAAAATGCTCCTGGGCTCCTCACAGCTCAGGGCTTCAGTACGGCTCACCTGCAGTCTTTACAGAGCAAGCTGGCGAAGAGGCAGCTTTCCGGCTAAGGCTGCCCGCGGAGTGGAGGTGTGGAAGGGGAGAGAGGAGGGGGGCTGACTTCAGTCACTAAGGCTCCCTCTCCCTGGCGTGCCTGCAGTCTCATCTCTGGGCCGCATCTTCCCTCAGTGTTGCAGTTGGAACGGTACTTTTTCAGATCCCCCCAGAGTGCTAACCAGTGCTTCTCTCCCAGGGTTATGATAATTCGGAGAGCAGTGTTCGGAAAGCTTGTGTCTTCTGCCTGGTGGCTGTTCATGCCGTGATCGGTGAGGAACTAAAGCCGCATCTCAGCCAGCTCACGGGCAGTAAAGTGAGTAGTGATTCTGTTTCTACAGGTGGCGGAATCGGCCCATTTCTCACATTTAGTTCTTTGTTGTGTTAAAGGGTGAATTTGTTATTCCGCTTTGAACCGGTTGGGTCTTGAGCATCCAACTCATTCCTCCCAGCATTTGAATTTTAACTGTTTGTACTTTCACATGGGTCACTCGGGTGAGGTCAGGTGGGGGGGGGGGGCTGGGAAGGAGGGTCCTACAGCCGGCGGACTCCCTTCCTGCTCCGCACCCAAACCCTTGCCCCCAAGGACCGTTGGGGAGTAAATCGTGCTCGGGGAGCCTGGTCGGCTCAGTGGGGAGAGTGTGTTTGAGTCCCACAGCGGGTGTAGACTTTACTTAAATATGTAAGCACATACATAAATATCCTTTTTTAAAAAAGAATAGTGGTTTTATATATTCATGGATTACTTTGTATCTTCCAAAATGTGGAACCCTTGAACATTTCTTTAATTTCCCATGAACTATGATAATCAAATATTTGCTTTCCTTAAGACTTAAAAAAACCATAGGGGTGCCTGGCCGGCTGGGTCAGAAGAGCATGGGACTCCTGACTTCAGGGTCGTGGATTCAAGCCCCACATTAAGTAATTTAGATTATTTAAATAAATAAGCTTAAAATTTTTTTTTAAGACTTAAAAAGAAGTTTCACTTTCCTCATTTCTTTGATACTATCAAACATTGATTGTATAATTGTAGGACTTGATCTCAGGAACCTGGGATCCTGACCTGAGCGGAAGGCAGATGCCTAACTGGCTGAGCCTCCCAGGCGCATCCACACCAAGCCTGAACTCAGGAGCCCCGTGTGCTCTACCATCTGAGCCAGCGAGGTGCCCCAGATAGCGGTTTTCAAATAAAAAAAAAATCTCAGTTTTTGTGATAATCCCACATTGTGTCATGATAAGCCAAAGGTGTCTGTAGAAGAATTAAAATTCAGTACTTTGTCAAAACTCTTACCTCTAGGAAACAAACCCCGGTAGCTGGAGCTGAGGTTGGCGGGGGGTTAATTGGGTGATAGGCAGTAACGGGCACTTAAGTAATGAGACCTGGGAGTTATATGCAACTGATGAGTCACTAGATTCTACCCTTGAAACTAATAATATATGTTAATTAAATTGAATTTAAATAATTTTTTTAATTAAGTACTTTTCTAAAGCACTAGGCTTCTAATTGCATATGAAGACCATAGCTGGAGTGAAAAAATATTTGGAAATGACATTAGATGAAAAAAAGTAAAGTACAAAATTGTATATGCATTGATAAAAACTTTATAAAAATAAGATCTCATCTACAAAGACTACAAAGTGACAGAGAAATCAAGAACATTCTTGGAGGGCAGTGTTACAGTTGTCTAAGATCTTGGGTCCTGGAACCCAAGTGCCTAATTTTGTTTCCTTGCCCACTTACCTACCCCTGTGACTTACGGGTAATGACTTTCATGTTCTATATCTTGATTTCCTCATCTATAAATCATTGTCGAGATGAAAAGAGAATCATGTAAGGTAGTGAGATTATTCTTTAACACATGGTACTCAAATGTTTGTCCTTATTGTCTTAATGGTGACTTCTTTTTTCTAAGTTTAAGTTTTACATGCTATCACTACAACATTTTTCAAAAAGGCATATTAGACTACTCAGTCCTCAGGGTGCCTGGCTGGCTCAGCCTGGAGAGCATGCAGCTCTTGATCTCAGAGTCATGAGTTCAAACCCCATGTTGGGCACAGAGATTACTTAAATAGATGAGTAGACAGAATACTCAGTTGTGAACAGACTGAGACTTGAATTTTTTTCTTTTGGTAATTCTTAATTATCAACAATAACGTGGGTGTGGTTTAGTCTAAAGTCTCTCTTTTTAAAATCATGTGTATAGAATTTTTTTAATAATCATCTTACTGTAATTTATAATTTGCTTAGTGACATACGTTTGCCTTGATTCTACAGATGAAGCTACTGAATCTGTACATCAAACGTGCACAGACAGGTTCCGGAGGGGCTGATCCCACTACTGATGTTTCTGGACAAAGTTAGTGAAGCCGATTAAAGTGTGCCGGGCCTCAGAGAAAGGACTGACAGACCACCCTCATCGATGAAAGGGGATTTTCAGACACATCTTTTGGAACTACCATCTTTCCCAGTTTTAGTTTTCTGTTTTGTTTTGTATTTTCTGTAACAGAGGGCTACCCTCAGTCTGCATGTATCCTTTATGATAGTTATTCCAAATTCAAGAAGAAGCAGTATTAACATCAGTTGATCAGTACAAAGTAATTTTTAATCAAATTCATCATTTCACATGTTTGTACTTCTTCGTCTTCCCATTAACCTTTGCCAGTGTTATGATTGTACAAATTTTTTTTAATGCTGGTTAAAGAGGAATGCTTAAAGCTTTAAAAGTTTAACAGTCTAAAACATTTTTTTTTGCCTCTATTCAAATGCAGAATAATATTTTTATTGCTACTTGGAGTTTTGTTCCGTATCATGTCCTCCGCTAGAAATACTGAAATGATGTGACGCGAAGCCGGACTGTGTTGGTGGCTGGTGATACGTGTCATTAGTTGCGGTTCTTTGGGGCGACCGTGGTTTACGACCAAGACCTCAGAGAAAGTGCTGCAGAATCGGCCAGTTCTGTACCACTGACGACGCTGGTTGGGTGTTGGTCTTGCCATCTTTATTTAGAACCACGTCCCCTGTAAGATCCCTTCAGAAAGCTGCACCAAATCATCTGCCTGTCGTGTTCTTGATACTTATTAAAATAGAAGGTTTTATGGCAGGGTTTTTGGTTTGTTTATCTTTGTGTGAATGATGCTTTTTTTCATATTTATTAATCTCAAATTCACTTATGAATAAGCTTGATAATGGAAAGAGACAAAAGAAGAAAAATCAAGTGCATGTGTTCCCTTGCCTGTCTTCTGTTTCTCATTTAATAAACGAACTCATCACCCAGACATGGGAGTCAGCCAGCGCCTGCTCTTGAAATGGTGGAGCCTGGTTTCCTTTTACCATGAAATTTTCTTACTTGAAAACATTGATCCTGATGAGAGAGAAGATGGTGCAAGGCTGTTATCTTTGTGTAATGGACTCAAATTCTCTACCTCTTCAGGGCTAATCCTTACAACTGAGCTGCCGCCTGTAGTGTCTTTTGGAAAACTACTTCAAGGGTGATTTTCTGTTACACTTTAACAAATTTTTTTAATCACCTTTTGCTACACCTGTTCTTTTCATGTGCAGCCGACTTTCAGAAATTACCAGTTTGGTGAAAGGCAATTAGATCGCCGGGAACCAGGATACTAATGTTTTCTCATCTTGACTTTTTTTTAAATCCTAACATGAAGTGAATTTGACTGGAAAGGCAAATAGCTATTAGGGAGGCAATTTGCTGTTGTTACAGAGTTATCTGTACTTTGTTTAATTGAAAAAAATGTAGAAATGTATGTAAAGAATTTAAGACAGGAGTACCGGATGGATGATTTGTCATAGGCTTTTCCCCCGTTTCTGTTCTAGCAGCAGGAAAATAGTTTCTCTATATCCCCTCTCCTTCCCCTGTAACAGTTTTGTTTTCTACTGTTAATTACATTGTGTATTTATAGTTCTATGCTTACTGTTGTGCATATACTGGCAATAAAACTGTACATAACATTACTTGAAAAAATTAGCAATGTATATCGGTAGTTTCTCTGTCTCACTGTGTAAAAAGTCACTTAGCTCCTAACTACGGTTTTAAAAATATTTCAGAAGTCCTGTGTTAGTGCTATTCTCATGAGTTTTTAAGTGCTTCTGAGGAAAACAGATTTATCAGGACTAGCCTCCACAGTCAGACGGCTGTATATGCATGTGTATAACAGCTTATCTTTTTTTTTTTTTTTAAGATACTTATTTGATAGAGCACAAGCAGGCAGAGCTGCAGGCAGAGGGAGAGGAGAAGCGGGCTCCCCGCTGGGCGTGGAGCCCAACATGGAACTCAATCCCAGGAGCCTGGCATCGGTGACCTGAGCTGAAGGCAGACATGTGATTAACTGACTGAGCCACCCAGGAGCCTCTGACAGCTTATCTTTAAGAAGAAAACGCATTTTATTTTTTTAAAAAAGATTTATTTATTGAGCATCTGGATGACTCAGTTGCTTCAGTGTCCGCCCCCTGCTCAGGTGGATACCTCCGGGTCCCGGGATCAAGCCCCACATCGTGCTCTCTGCATTGCACGGAGTCTGCTTCTCCCTCCCACTGCCCCTCTGTGCTTGCTCTCTCTCTGTCTCTCAAATAAATAAGTAAAATCTTTAAAAAATAAAGATTTTATATATCTGGCACAGAGAGCACAGCCAGGGGAAGTGGCAGAGGCAAAGGGAGGGGAGAAGCAGGCTCCACACTGAGCAGGGAGCCTGATGCAGGATTCGATCCTGGGGCCCTGAGATCATGACCTGAGCTGAAGGCAGATGCTTAACCAATTGAACCACCCAGGCGCCCCAAGAAACAGCATTTTCTCAGTTATGTTTTATGTTCCGTGACCTTTTGTATGTTTTATCATTTTTAATGTAAATATTAATTTAATTTTCACCTCTGCTTTAAGATCCTGCTTTAACTACTGTTGACAACTAAGTAGTATGATACAAGCCGAACAATAACTCTACTTGAAAACTTAGATCAGGCTCCTGGCATCTAAAGGCAGGTGCTCAAATGAATGAACTGAGTAGTGAGAAGTACAGTTTAATGTGACAAAGTGAAAGCTAATATATAAAAACAAAAAAGATTTAAAATTCTGTAATTTTAGGCTCAGTTGGCAGAGCATGTGACTTGATCTCAGGGTCATGAGTCTGAGCCACATGTTGGGCATAGAGATTACTATAAAAATATATACTTACAAAAAATTAAAATCTGTAATTTCAATTAATGAGGCTTAAGAAAATTATTGACTATCCAGATTTGTTTGTTCCAGAAATGTGTTTAGGTGTCAGCTATTAAAAACTGATGATAAGTTCCTGGTTAAATTTTTTCTTTCCACCTTTCCCTCTGAACATTATCAGTATCATTCAGTGTCTGCACTGCTCAGAACTAATTAAAAGCACATAATTCCTGACTATAAACCCTGTTTGTTTCGTTGAGGTTTCCAAAATCTGTAATAGGCTTCTGCCATTTTCAGGTAGGATGTGGTTTGAACCTGAGGTTTCAATTTGGAATATGTAATTATTTACCGTATTCCTTCATATTCTGTCTTAATAAACTTGGAGTCAGAATGACTTTTCACCAAATATGTCTCCAATAAAAGACTGGAATCTTATCAAGCCAGATCTGTTTGTAAATTCAAGTGTATTTTATAATTGTTAATTTAGAATAGCATATACAGGAAATAGAAATAGGAATTGGTGCATTACTCCGTAATACATGAAGGGTTTTTTTAAGCTTAATGCTTCACACCTTTCTTCCTGTGTTGTTCACGTACAGTTTTACAGCTTTGCAAAAGAAAGAATTAAGCTTGAAAAGGCTATCCATCTCCCTTTTTTTTTTTAAGATTTTATTTTTACGTGATCTCTACACCCACCGTGGGGCTCAGACTCACAACCCCAAGATCAAGAGTTGCATGCTTCATGGACTAACCCCAAGAGTCATCCATACAGAGCAGAAGTAAATCATGTCGAGACTAGAACAATGATAGGACAGAGCGATGAAAACGGGAGCTGGTTCTTCGAAAAGAATTGGTGAGATTGATAGACTTCTAGACAGACTCAGCAAGAAAAATAAAGGGCTCAATAGAACAAATGAGACAGGAGAAATGACCAACACCACAGAAATACAATCATAAGAGAATGTCACAAAGGACAGCCCGCAAGCGTTGGATCCATTCCTGTAAACGTGACCTGCCAAAACTGAAGCAGGAAGGAATAGAAGACTTGGACAGATAACCAGCAAAGAAATTAGATTTAAAAATCTCCCCAAAAACAAAAGTCCGTGACTAGATGGCCTTACAGAAAAACTCTGCCAAACATTTAAAAAAGGGTTAATACCTATTCTCAAACTCTTCCGAAAAACAGAAAAGGAGGTTAAACTTGCACATTTATTCTATGGGGCCAACATTACCCTGACACCAAAACCAAATACAGATAGCACAAAAAAGAACTACAGGTCAATATGAACATAGATGCAAAAATTCTCAACAAAACGCTCGCAGACTGAATTCAGCAATACATCTTTTAAAAATCCTTTACTTCATGGAGTACCTGGCTGGCTCTGCAGAACATGAAACTTGATCTCAGGGCTGTGAGCTCATGTTGGGCATGGAGACTACTTTAAAAATAAGAATCATTCACCATGATCAAGTAGGACTTATTCCTGGGGTGCAAGCATGATCGAATGTTCGCAAATCAATCAACACGATACATCAGCAAGAGAAAGGATAAGAGCCTTAGATCATTTCAAAAGATACAGAAAAAAGCATTTGACAAAGTACAACATTCATAATAACAAAGTGGGTTTAGGGAGAACATACCTCAACATAATGAAGTCCATCTATGAAAACCCATAGCTAACACCATCCCTGGGGAAAAGCTCTTTTCCCCTAAAGGTCAGGTACAAAACAAGGATGCCCACTCTCACCACTCTTATTCAACATAGTAATAGAAGTCCTAGCCACAGTGCTCAGACAACAAAAAGAAATAAAAAGAATACAAATCAGTAAGGAAGAAGTAAAACGTTCACTGTTCACAGGTGATGTGATATTACAGACAGAACCCAAAAGACTCCACCTCAAAACGGCTACACTCAATCTACAGAAATCTGTTGTATTTCTATCCAGCAATAATGAAGCAGCAGAGAGACAAATTAAGAAAATCCCATTTACAATTGCACTAAAAATGGTAAAATACCTAGAAATAAACCTAACCAAACAGATAAAAGATCCATACTCTGCATGAAAACTATAGAACATTCATGAAAGAAATTGAAGATGGCACACAGAAATGGAAAGACATTCCATGCGGTGGATCGGAAGAACATTGTTAAAACGTCTATTCTTACCCAAAGCAATCTACACATTTAATGCAATATCAAAATAGCAATAGCATTTTTCAGAGCTAGAACAATCCTAAAGTATATATGGGACCTTTACAAAAGCCCCCAAATAGGCAAAATAGTCTTGAAAATAGGAAAAAAAAAAAAAAAAAGAAAGAAAGAAAGAAAGAAAAAAACAGCTGGAGATATCACTGTTCCAGACTTCAAGTATTACAAAGCTGTAGTGATCAAAACAGTATGGTACCGGCACAAAAATAGGCACATCAATCAAAGGAACAGAATAGAAAAGCCAGAAATAAACCCATGGTTTTATGGTCAATTAACCTTCAAGAAAGTAAGAAAGAATATCCAATAGGAAAAAAACAGTGTCTTCACAAATGGTGCTGGGAAGACTGGACAGCAGCATGCAAAAGAATGAAACTGCACCACTTTCTTATACCTTACACAAAATAAACTCAAAACGGATTAGGACCTAAAATGGAGACCCTCAAACCATGAAGATCCTAGAAGAGAGCACAGGCAGTAAGTTTTTTGGCATTGGTTGTAGCAACATCTTTTTAGATCTGCCTCCTGAGGCAGTGGAAACAAAATCAAAAATAAACTATTGAGACTGCATCAGAATAAAAAGTTTCTACATAATGAAGGAAACAATCAGCAAAACTAAAAGACAACAATACAGACTGGGAGAAGATACTTGCAAATGATAAATCCAGTAAATGGTTAGTATCGAAAGTATATAAAGAACTGATCAAAATCAATACCCCAAAATCAATTCAATTTAAAAATGGACAGAAGACATGAACAGACATTTCTCCAAAGAAGACAGATGGCCAACAGACACATGAAAAGATGCTCATCATTACTAATAAGGGAAATTGCAAATCAAGGCTACAATGAGATATCACCTCAAACCTGCCAAAATGGCTAAACTCAACAACATGAAAGAGGTGCTGGCAAGGCTGCGGAGAAAGGGGAGCCCTCGTGCACGGTTGGTGGGAATGCAGACTGGTGCAGCCGCTCTGGAAAACGGTGTGGAGGCTCCTCAAAGAATTTAAAATGGAGCTACTTTACGATCCAGCAATGGCACTGCTGGATATTTACCCCAAAAATACAAGAACACTAATTCAAAGGGATTCGTGGCCCCCTATATTTATAGCAGCAGTATTTTCAATAGCCAAGTTATGGAAGCAGCCCAAGTGTTCATTAACTGATGAGCAGAGAAAAGGAGGCGCACGTATACAATGGAATGTCATTCAACCATAAAAAAAAGAATGACATCTTGCCACTTGACACCGCACGGATGGAGCTGGAGAATATAATGCTCCAGTGAAATAAGTCAGAGAGAAACACCGTAGGATTTCACTCATACGTGGAATTTAAGAAACTAGCAAAGGGAAAGACATGAGAGGAGACAACTTTAACACAGAAAACAAAGTTGATGGTTACCAGAGGGAGGGTGGTGAGAGAGGTGGAGGGGATCGGGGGCCCTTCTGTGCTGAGCGCTGGGCAACACATGCACGAGCCGAATCATGGTATGTACACCGGAAACTACTATGGCCTTGTATGTTAACTAGAATTTCAATAAAAATAAAAATTTCTTTTCCTTATTGTAAGCAATAGAGATTGCTTGAATAAACTTAAAAAATCTTTTTTAAAAAAAAAAAAGCTTGTCTTTTCTTCTTTCATTTTAATACACTTTAATTTTTTTAGAGCGGTTTTACGTTTGCAGCAAAACTAAGTGGAAAGTACAGAAAATTTCCCTATCTCCCTGTCCTCTCACTTGTCCTCATATCCTCCCTACCGTCAACATCCCCAGCGGAGTGGTGCGTTTGTAATGCAAAATTCACAGTTTAAGCTGGGGTTCACTCTTGCTCTTATACATTCTGTGGGTTTTGATAAACGTATAATGACACCATTACAGTGTCATACAGACTAGTGTTACTGCCCTAAAAATGCCCTGTGCTCCACCCAGTCATCTCTCTTCTGCACCTGACCCCTGGCAACCGCCCACCACTGTCTCCATGGTTCGGACTTTTCCACAATGCCACATAGTCGGGAACACATGAGCTTCTTCAGATAGGCTTTTTTCACTTCCATGTATTTTAATGGCTTGATAGTTCATTTTTTGTTATTGCTGAATAATATTCCATTGTGTGAATATACCACAGATTATCTATGCATCTTGGATGGCTATGATTTCTTTCTCTTGAAGAAGTTTCCCCGAGACCCCTACCCCTCCATTGAGATACAAGTCTAGATCTGTTCCATGGCTGCCATCCCAGCACCTTCACCTGGTGTTTTTGCCCAGGAAATCCCCTCTCCCCTCCTGTGTTGGATTTCCTACTTCATAGACTCCATGTTCTCTGATTCATTACCTCAGTTCTGTGGAGTGTAAACCCTAATATTTTCTGAGAAAGAGAAAAGGAAAGGAACATTTCTGAAATTTTGCACATTTGAAAATAGCTATATTATGCATTCATATGTAATTGGCTAGGTATAGAATTCTGGGCTGGAAATTATTTTTTGGAATTAGAAGGCATTAACTTACATCTTCTAGTTTTCAGAGTGGCTATAAAGAAGTTGATTCCTTGTGGCCCTTGGTTTTATGTATAAACCTTTATGGTTTCTTTCTAGGGTGCATGGAATTTTCGTATGCATCTATTTTTTTTTTATTTTTTCAGTGTTCCAAGATTTATTGTTTACGCCCCACACCTAGTGCAATATGGGCCCTCAATACCCACCATCAGCCTCACTCATCCCCCCACCCCTCACCTACAAGACACTCAGTTTGTTTCTGAGTCCAAAGTCTCTCATGTTTCATCCCCCTCCCCAATTTACCCTACTTCCCATTTACTTTCCTTCTCCTACTGTCCTCTATATTACCCCTTATGCACCACATGTAAGTGAAACCATGTGATACTTGACTTTCTCTACTTGGCTTATTTCACTCAGCATAACCTCTTCCAGTCCAGTCCATGTTGCTACAAAAGTTGGATAGTCATCCTTTCTGATGGAGGCATAGTATTCCATTGTATATATGGACCACATCTTCTTTATCCATTCATCTGTTGAAGGGCACCTTGGCTCTTTCCACAGTTTGGCGATTGTGGCCATTGCTGCGATGAACATTGGGGTCCATATGGCCCCTCTTTTCACTACATCTCTATCTTTGGGGTAAATGCCCAGTAGTGCAATTGCAGGGTCATGGGGTAGCTCTATTTTTAATTTTTAAAGGAATCTCCACACTGTTTTCCAAAGTGGCTGCACCAACTTGCATTCCCACCGACAGTGTAAGAGGGTTCCCCTTTCTCCGCAGCCTCTCCAACACTTCTTTCCTGACTTGTTAATTTTGGCCATTCTGACTGGTGTAAGGTGGTATCCCAGTGTGGTTGTGATTTGAATTTCCCTGATAGCTGATGATGACGAACATTTTTTCATGTGTCTGTTAGCCATTTGTATATCTTCTATGGAGAAGTGCCTCTTCATGTCTCTTGCGCATTTTTTGATGTGATCATCTTCTTTTTGGGTGTTGAGTTTGAGTATTCTTTATAGATCTTGGATACCAGCCCTTGGTCTGTAATGTCATTTGCCAATATCCTCTCCCATTCTGTGGGTTGCCTCTTTGTTTTGTTGACTCTTTCCTTTGCTGTGCAGAAACTTTTTATTTTAATGAAGTCCCAGAAGTTCATTTTTGCTTTTGTCTCCTTTGTCTTTGGAGACGTGTCTTGAAAGAAGATTCTGTGGCCGACATCAAAGAGGTTACTGCCTGCGTTCTCCTCAAGGATTTTGATAGATTCCTGCCTCACTTTGAGGTCTTTCACCAATTTCAAGTTTATCTTTGTGTGTGGTGTAAGAGAATGGTCTAGTTTCATTCTTATATATGTAGCTGTCCAATTTTCCCAGCACCACTTATTGAAGAGACTGTCTTTGTTCCACTGGGTATTTTTTCCTGCTTTGTAGAAGATTATTTTGATCATAGAGTTATGGGTCCATATCTACTCTGTTCCAGGGTCCTATGTGTCTGTTTTTGTGCCAGTACCATACTGTCTTGGTAATCACAGCTTTGTGATAAAGCTTGAAATCAGGTAACGTGATGCCCCCAGCTTTGTTTCTCTTTTTCAACATTTCCTTAGCAATTCGGGGTCTTTTCTGGTTCCATATAAATTTTAGGATTGTTTGTTCCAACACTTTGAAAAATGTTGGTGGAATCTTGACCAGGATGGCATTGAAAGTATAGATTGCTCTGGGCAGTATAGACATTTTGACAATGTTTATTCTTCCGATCCATGAGCATGGAATGCTCTTCCATCTTTTTGTGTCTTCTTCAGTTTCTTTTATGAGTGTTCTGTAGTTCCTCGAGTACAGATCCTTGACTTCTTTGGTGAGGTTTATTCCTAGGTATCTTATGGGTTTTGGTGCGATAGTAAATGGAATCGATTCTCTGATTACCCTTTCTATTTTTTCATTGTTAGTGTATAAAAACTGATTTCTGTGCATTGATTTTGTATCCTGCCACATTACCGAATTGTTGTATGAGTTCTAGTAGTTTGGGGGTAGAGTCTTTTGGGTTTTCCATATAAAGTGTCATATCGTGTGCAAAGAGAGAGAGTTTGATTTCTTCTATGCCAATTTGAATACTTTTATTTCTTTCTGTTGCCTGATTGCTGTTGCTAGGACTTCTAACACTGTGTGGAACAGTAGTGGTGAGGGTGGGCATCTTTGTCTTGTTCCTGATCTCAGAGGGAAGGCTGTCAGTTTTTCCCCATTGAGAATGATATTCACTGTGGGTTTTTGTAGATAGATTCTATGGGGTTGAGGAATGTTCCCTTTATCCCTATACTTTGAAGAGTTTTCATCAGGAACAGATGCTGTATTTTGTCAGATGCTTTTTCTGCATCAATTGAGAGAACTATGTGTTTCCTCTCTCTTCTCTGACTGATTTGTTCTATCACATTGATTGATTTGTGAATGTTGAACCACCCTTGCATCCGAGGCATAAATCCCACATGGTCGTGGTCATGGTGGATAAACTTTTTAGTGTACTTTTGGATCCTATTAGCTAGGATCATGTTAAGAAACTTGGCATCTGTATTCAGGGATATTGGATCAAATTCTTCTTTGTGATGGGATCTTTGTCTGGTTTGAGGATTAAAGTAATGTTGACTGACTTCATAGAAAGAGTCTGGAAGTTTTCCTACTGTTTCTGTTTTTTTCTTCAAGATTTTATTTATTTATTTGGCACACAGACATCACAAGTAGGCAGACAGAGAGTGGAAGAAACAGGCTCCCGGCTAAGCAGAGAGCCAGATGCAGGCCTCAATCCCAGGACCCTGAGATCATGACCTGAGCCGAAGGCAGAAGCTTTAACCCACTGAGCCACTCAGGTGCCCTGTTTCTGTTTTTTGAAACAACTTCAGGTGTTATTTCTTCTTTGAATTTTTGGTAGAAATTTCCAAGGAATCCGGGGCGCCTGGGTGGCTCAGTTGGTTGGGCGGCTGCCTTCGGCTCAGGTCATGATCCCGGAGACCCGGGATCGAGTCCCACATCGGGCTCCCTGCTCTGCGGGAAGCCTGCTTCTCCCTCTCTCGCTCCCCCTGCTTGTGTTCCTTCTTTGGCTGTATTTCTCTCTCTCAAATAAATAAAATTTAAAAAAAAATTTCCAAGGAATCCATCTAGTCCTGGGCTCTTGTTTTCTGGGAGGTTTTTGATCACTGCTTCAATCTGATTACTAGATATTGGTCTATTCAGATTGTCAGTTTCTTCCTGTTCCAGTCTTGGAAGTTTATAGGTTTCCAGGAATGCAACCATATCTTCTAGGTTGTTTAACTTATTGGCACATAACTGTTGATAGTAATTTCTGATGATTGTTTCTATTTCCTTGGTGTTGGTCATGATTCTCCCCTTTCATTCATAATTTTACTAATTTGTGTCCAATCCTTTTTCTTTTGGATGAGTTTGGCCAATGTTTATCGATCTTATTAATTCTTTCAAAGAACCACCTTCTAGTTTCATTGATGTGTTCTACTGTATCTCTAGTTTCTAATTCATTGATCTATGCTCTAATCTTAATTATTTACCATCTTGTTTGTGGGGTTGGGTTAATTTGTTGTTGATTTTTCCAGTTCTTTAAGGTGTAAAGAGTTTTGGTGTATTCGGGATTTTTCAGTTTTTTTTGAGTGAGGCTTGGATGGCTATGTATTTCCCCCTAAGGACTGCCTTGGCGGGATCCCATAGGTTTTGGATCGATGTATCTTCATTCTCATTGGTTTCCATGAAGTGTTTCAGTTCTTCTTTGATTTCCTGATTGATCCACAGATTCTTGAGCAGGCTAGTCTTTTGCTTCCAAGTGTTTGATTTTCTTCTGAACTTTTTGTTGTGGTTGAGTTCCAGTTTCACGGCTTTGTGGTCAGAGAATATGCAGGGAATAATCTCAATCTTCTGGAATGGTTGAGCCCTGATTTGTGACCTAGTATGTGGTCTAACCTGGAGAATGTTTCCCTGTGCGCCTGAGAAGAATGAGTATTCTGCTGCTTTAGGGTGGAATGTTCTGAATATATCTATGAGATCCATCTGGTCCAATGTGCCATTCAAAGCTGTTGATCCTTTGTTGATTTTCTTTTTTTTTTCTTTAAAGATTTTATTTGACAGAGAGAAACACAGCCAGAGAGGGAACACAGGCAGGGGGAGTGAGAGAGGGAGAAGCAGGCTTCCTGCCGAGTGGGAAGCCTGATGTGGGACTCGATCCTGGGTCTCCCGGATCATGACCTGAGCCAAAGGTAGTCACTTAACCAACTGAGCCACCCAGGTGCCCCAATTCTTTGTTGATTTTCTGTTTAGATGATCTGTCCATTGCTGAGAGCGGTGTGTTAAGATCTCCTACAATTAATGTATTTGTATCAAAATGACTCTTTATTTTGCTTAACAGTTGGCTTATGTAGTTGGCTACTCCCATGTTGGGGGCATAAATATTACAATTGTTAGATCTTCTTGGTGTATAGACCCTTTGAGAATGATGTAGTGTCCTTCTGTGTCTCTGACTACAGTCTTTAGATTAAAATCTAATTTGTCTGATATGAGAATCACTGTACCATCTTTCTGTTGAGGCCCATTGGCATGAAAGATGGTTCCCCATCTTTCATTCTGGAACTGTCTTTAGATTCAAATGTGTCTCTTGTAAACAGCATATGGATGGGTCCTGTCATTTTATCCAGTCTTCAACCCTGTGCCATTTTATTGGAGCATTTAGGCCATTCACATTGAGAGTGATTACTGATAAGTATGTTTTTATTGACATCATGTTGCTTGTGAAGTTCATGTTTCTATAGATTGTCTCTGTAAATTTCTGTTCTGTGTCACTCTTGGATTTGTTCCTCTTTTATAGAACACCCCCTTACTTTTTCTTGTAGAGCTGGCTTGGTGGTCACATAATCTTTTAAAACTTGCCAGTCCTGGAAGCTCTTTATCTCTCCTTCCATTTTGAAAGTCAACCTTGCTGGGTACATTACCCTTGGTGCATTTTTTTTTATGTAATTTCCTAAATATGTTTTGCCAGCCCTTTCTGGCTTGCCAAGTTTCTGTGGGCAGGTCTGATGTTATTCTGATGGTCCTCCCACTCTATGTAATGCATCTCTTCCCCCTAGCTGCCCTTAAGACATATTTCTTGAATTTATGAATCATGAATTTCATAATTATGTGCCTGGAGGTTCTCTAGCTTCGTTGATCTTGGGGGTGTCCTCTTTGCCTCTAGGACACGAACACTTGTTTCATTCCCCTGATTAGGGATATTTTCAGCCATGATTTGTTCAACTATATCTTCTAGCCTTCTATCTCTCTCAACTTCCTCAGGGATCCCAATAATTCTGATATTGGAGCGTTTCATGGCATCATTTATTTCCCTAAATCTATTTTCATGGGATTTTAGCTGTTTTTTCTAACTCTTCTCCTGCTCCTCCTTCTCAGTCTTCTAGATCACTAATGAGATCTTTTGCTTCACTTTCCCTAGCTGTTAGAGTATTTATATTAGATTAGATGTCACTGATAGAATTTTTAACGTCTCCCAGTTCAGCTTTCACTTCCACCCTTAGAGCTTCTATCTTGCCTCTAATGGTCTTTTCCACCTTAGCCATTGCTTGGATAATTGATGCCCTGAATTCCATTTCTGTCATATTGGGGGCGGGTATTGCCAGCCACCGCTGCCGCTGGAGCCAGTGTCCTGGCTGGTGATGGGGTTAATTCCCATTTGTAAGACCCTTACTTGCACCCACCCAGCCCTGCCATCACCCCGCGTGCCATGTTCCAACCACCTCCTTCACCTCCTCCTCCTCCTCCTCAGTAATGTGGCGAACAATTTATCTGGATAGTGGTTGATATATTCAACTATAAACATCCTCAACCACTCCTTGCCAAAATGACTCAGAGAAGGAACAACCAACAGATGAAAAACCCAGAGACTGCGACCCCTGCCACAGAATTACTGGGAATGAACATAAACAATAAGACAGAAATGAAATTCAGGCCAGCAATCGTCCAAGCAATGGCTAACTTGGAAAAGAACATTAGTCTCAAGATAGAAGCTCTAATGACAGAAGTGAAAGCCAAGGTTAGACAGGCTATTAATGAGATGCAATCTAATTTAAATATGCTGAGAGCTAGAGTAAGTGAAGCTGAAGATCATACTAGTGATTTAGAAGACAGATGGATCAAGAAGGAGGAGCAGGAGAAGTCTTGGAACAAACAGCTAAAATCCCATGAAAATAGAATTAGGGAAATAAATGATGCCATGAAACAATCCAATATCAGAATTATTGGAATCCCTGAAGGAGTGGAGAGAGAGAGAAGCCTAGAAGATATAGTTGAACAAATCATGGATGAAAATTTCCCTAATATGGGGAATGGAACAAATGTTCGTGTCCTAGAGACAGAGAGGACACCCCCTCTCAATGAGGCCAGAAAAAGATCAATGAGGCCAGAAAAACCTCCAGGCACATAATTGTGAAATTCATGAATCATAAAACCACAGAATATGTCTTAAGGGCAGCTAGGGGGAAGCAATCCCTTACCTATAGAGGGAGGACCATCAGAATAATGTCAGACCTTTCCACAGAAACCTGGCAAGCCAGAAAGGGCTGGCAAGACATATTCAGGAAATTGCATGACAAAAATATGCAACCAAGGAAAATGTATCCAGCAAAGTTGACTTTCAGAATGGAAGGAGAAATAAAAAGCTTCCAGGACCGCCAAGGTCTAAAAGATTATGCAACCACCAAGCCAGCACCACAAGAAATACTAAGAGGGGTTCTATAGAGGAGAAACGAACCCAAGAGTGACACTGAACAGAAATTTACAGAGGTAATCTATAGAAACATGAACTTAACAGGCAAGATGATGTCAATAAAAACACATCTATCAATAATCACTCTCAATGTGAATGGCCTAAATGTTCCAATAAAAAGGCACAGGGTTGCAGCCAGGATAAAACAACAGGACTCATCCATATGCTGTTTACAAGAGACACATTTTGAATCTAAAGACACTTCCAGATTGAAAGTGAAGAGATGGGAGACCATCTTTCATGACAATGGACCTCAAAAGAAAGGTAAGGTAGTGATTCTCATATCAGACAAATTGGATTTTAATCTAAAGACTGTAGTCAGAGACACAGAAGGACACTACATCATTCTCAAAGGGTCTATACACCAAGAAGATCTAACAATTGTAATATTTATGCCTCCCAACATGGGAGTAGCCAACTGTATAAGCCAACTGTTAAGCAAAATAAAGAGTTATTTTGATATGAATACATTAATTGTAGGAGATCTTAACACACCGCTCTCAGCAATGGACAGATCATCTAAACAGAAAATCAAAAAGAAACAAGAACTTTAAATGACACATTGGACCAGATGGATCTTATAGATATATTCAGAACATTCCACCCTAAAACAGCAGAATACTCATTCTTCTCAGGCGCACAGGGAAACATTCTCCAGGTTAGACCACATACTAGGTCACAAATCAGGGCTCAACCATTCCAGAAGATTGAAATTATTCCCTGCATATTCTCTGACCACAATGCCGTGAAACTGGAACTCAACCACAACAAAAAGTTCAGAAGAAAATCAAACACTTGGAAGCAAAAGACTAGCCTGCTCAAGAATCTGTGGATCAATCAGGAAGTCAACGAAGAACTGAAACACATCATGGAAACCAATGAGAATGAAGATACATCGATCCAAAACCTATGGGATCCCGCCAAGGCAGTCCTTAGGGGGAAATACATAGCCATCCAAGCCTCACTCAAAAAAATTGAAAAATCCCGAATGCACCAACACTCTTTACACCTTAAAGAACTGGAAAATCAACAACAAATTAACCCAACCCCACAAACAAGATGGGAAACAATTAAGATTAGAGCATAGATCAATGAATTAGAAACTAGAGATACAGTAGAACATTTCAATGAAACTAGAAGCTGGTTCTTTGCAAGAATTAATAAGATCGATAAACCATTGGCCAAACTCATCCAAAAGAAAAGAGAGAAGACCCAAATTAATAAAACTATGAATGAAAGGGGAGAATCACGACCAACACCAAGGAAATAGAAACAATCATCAGAAATTGCTATTAACAATTATATGCCAATACGTTTAACAACCTAGAAGATATGGATACATTCCTGGAAAGCTATAAACTTCCAAGACTGAAACAGGAAGAAATTGACAATCTGAAAAGACCTATATCTAGTAACAAGATTGAAGCAGTGATCAAAAGCTCCCTAAAAACAAGAGCCCAGGACTAGATGGATTCCTTGGAAAATTCTACCAAACATTCAAAGAAGAAATAACACCTATTCTCCTGAAGCTGTTTCAAAAAATAGAAGCAGAAGGAAAACTTCCTGACTCTTTCTATGAAGCCAGCATTACTCTAATCCCCAAATAAGACTAAGACCGAATTAAAAAGGAGAACTTCAGACCAATATCTCTGATAAATATGGATGCCAAGATTCTCAGCAAGCTAACAGAATCCAACAATACTTTAAAAAGATTATCCACCATGACCAAGTGGGATTTATCACAGGGATGCAAATGTGATTCAACACACAAATCAATCAACGTGATAAAACAAATCAATAAGAGAAGAGGGAAGAACCACATGGTATTCTCAATTGATGGAGAAAAGGCTTTTGACAAAATACAACATCCGTTCCTGATTAAAACTCTTCAAAATATAGGGATAGAGGAAACATTCGTCAACTTCATAAAATCTGTCTATGAAAAACCCACAGCGAATATCATTCTCAATGGGGAGAAAATGACAGCCTTCCCTCTGAGATCAGGAACAAGAGAAAGATGCCCACTCTCACCACTATTGTTCAACATAGTGTTAGAAGTTGTAGCAACAGCAATCAGACAACAGAAAGAAATAAAAGCTATTCAAATTGGTAAAGAAGAAGTCAAACTCTCTCTCCTTGCCAATGACATGATACTCTATGTGGAAAACCCAAAAGACTCTACTCCCAAACTCCTAGAACTCATACAACAAAATTTGGTAATGTGGCAGGATACAAAATCAATGCACAGAAATCAGTTGCATTCTTATACACTAACAGTGAAAATATAGAAAGGGAAATCAGAGAATCGATTCCATTTACTATAGCACCAAAAACCATAAGATACTTAGGAATAAACCTAACCAAAGAAGTCAAGGACCTGTACTTGAGGAACTACAGAACACTCATTAAAGAAATTGAAGAAGACACAAAAAGATGGAAGAGCATTCCATGCTCATGGATCAGAAGAATAAACATTGTTAAAATGTCTATACTGCCCAGAGCAATCTATACTTTCAATGCCATTCTGATCAAAATTCCACCAACAATCTTGAAAACGTTGGAACAAACAATCCTAAAATTTATATGGAACCAAAAAAGACCCCAAATGGCTAAGGAATTGTTGAAGAAGAAAAACAAAGCTGGGGGCATCTCCTTACCTGACTTCAGGCTTTATTACAAAACTGTGATCACCAAGACAGCATGATACTGGCACAAAAACAGACACATAGCACCCTGGAACAGAGTAGAGAGTCCAGATCTAGACCCACAAATCTATGGTCAAATCATCTTTGACAAAGCAGGAAAGAATATCCAGTGGAAAAAGACAGTCTGTTTAATAAATGGTGCTGGGAAAATTGGACAGCTACGTATAGAAGAATGAAACTAGACCATTGTCTTACACCACACACAAAGGCAAACTCAAAATGGATGAAAGACCTCAACGTGAGGCAGGAATCCATCAAAATCCTAGAAGAGAACATAGGCAGTAACCTCTTTGACATCAGCCACAGCAACTTCTTTCAAGACACGTCTCCAAAGGCAAAGGAGACAAAAGCAAAAATGAACTTTTGGGACCTCATCAAAATAAAAAGCTTCAGCATAGCAGGGAAAGAGTCAACAAAACAAAGAGGCAACCCACGGAATGGGAGAGGATATTTGCAAATGACACTACAAAGGGCTGGTATCCAAGATCTATAAAGAACTCCTCAAACTCAACATCCAAAAAGAAGATGAACACATCCAAAAATGGGCAGAAGACATGAAGAGGCACTTCTCCATAGAAGATATACAAATGAGGGTGCCTGGGTGGCTCAGTTGGTTAAGTGACTGCCTTCGGCTCGGATCATGATCCCGGAGACCCAGGATCGAGTCCCACATCGGGCTTCCTGCTCTACAGGAAGCCTGCTTCTCCCTCTCTCACTCCCCCTGCTTGTGTTCCCGCTCTGGCTGTGTTTATCTCTGTCAATAAATAAACAATCTTAAGAAAAAAAAGAAGATATACAAATGGGTAACAGACACATGAAAAAATGTTCAGCATCACTAGCTATCAGGGAAATTCAAATCAAAACCACACTGAGATACCACCTTACACCAGCCAGAATGGCAAAAATTAACAAGTCAGGAAACAACAAGTGTTGGAGAGGCTGCGGAGAAAGGGGAACCCTCTTACACTGTTGGTGGGAATGCAAGTTGGTGCAGCTGCTTTGGAAAACAGTGTGGAGATTCCTTAAAAAATTAAAATAGAGCTACCCTATGACCCTGCAATTGCACTACTGGGCATTTACCCCAAAGATACGGATGTAGTGAGAAGAGGGGCCATATGTACCCCAATGTTCATCGCAGCAATGGCCACAATCGCCGTTTCTGTCATATTGTTTATGCCCATATCCAGTAGTCCTGTGACCGGCGTTGTGGTCTCTGAGTTTTTCTTCTGTTGGGTGTTCCTCATCTGAGTCATTTTGGCGAGGGGTGGTTGAAGGCATGCATAGCTGAATATATCAACCACTGTCCAGATGACTTGCTCATTGGAAGGTTTTGGAGCAATTAGAAGTCACCACTGAACACGAAGAAGAAAGAAAAGAGAGAGAAAAAAAGAGAAAGGAAGCAAGAAAAAACCCAGCCCCAATGGGCCCCAATGGTAGGATTTATATGGCATAAAAACAAAAAGGAATAAACAAAAAGTCTGTCAAAAGTAAAAGAAAGGGGAAAAAAATAAAAAACAAAACCTAGCCCAAACAACCGCCCAGAATAATATTTATATACTACAAAGGCAAAAACAAATACACAGAAACACTGACATAGAATAACATGGGAAGGTGAGGACAAACCCTGGTGGGCGAGGAAGGTATGTCAGATCCTCCTGGGGGTGTCTTGTCATTATTGTTAGAGGACTCCACTTTCTAGAGATATAGGGAAATTAAAACTGGTTTGTATATAGGGGTAGTATTGAATAGGAATGAAGGATTACCTTGAAGCTTTTATCTACATGCATATTTAAAAACAAACAAACAAACAAACAAACAAATGCAGGTATATGAAAAACGTCCACGTTAAAAAGTTATTATGGAATGTTGTATTAAATATCAAGTTGTAATAATAAGTGGGTTAAAAAATAATAGAACAAGAATCAGGAGAACGAATTTAAAATTAAAAAAACTTAAAAATAAAAATAAATTAAAAAATAATTGAAAAGTTAAAAAAATAAAATGAAATCTATATCTATAAAAATATACACGTTTAGTACCGGGCGCTTAATATATATTTTTTCCCCCAGTGTTGGGGTTTGACAGTTTTGTGGAGATGCTTTGGTGGCCGTCCTCTCGCTCTTCTGACTTGCCTTCTGGGGAAGGGCCGGCCACGTTGTTTTTCAGCTTGTGGCCTGGGCTGAGCCCCCCGCCTTC
Organism: Spilogale gracilis; assembly: GCA_004023965.1. Taxonomy (NCBI): domain Eukaryota; kingdom Metazoa; phylum Chordata; class Mammalia; order Carnivora; family Mephitidae; genus Spilogale; species Spilogale gracilis. The sequence goes on from PITA01004544.1 coordinate 49,292, forward strand.
TATCAAGGGGCTGGGCTCTAGGGAAACCAGGTGTTCAGGCTTTTGTTCTCTGGAGGTTTCTGTTCTTTTAAAGCTTTTTGCAGCTGTCCGCACAGTAAGCTGTCTGCACCCAGGCCCCCGTGTCAGAGAGAAGCCTCAGTCTGCTCCCCCTGGATGGCCGGGGACACACAGACTGCCCTCTGCACTCTCCCCTGCACACTGCCAACTCTGACTAGTAGCGCACACCCCCGTCACCAGCCAGAATGGCGCCCGAGGCCCCCTTGTCCCTTCACCCCCGTGCCACGGAAACCACGAGTGACACCGGCTTGTGCGAGCCTGTCGCCGTGGGCACCGCTGCCTGGAGCCCACACCCATGCTGGGGGCTCTCGGACCTGGCGTCCCGCACACCATGCAGAAGCCTGAGGGAAGAGTCGCCTCGGGCGCAGGTGTCGTGCTTGGTTTCAGGGACTCTCTGCAGTCGGGCATGGGAGAGCGCCGTCTGCCCCTGACCCTGCCAGTAGCCATCGGGAACCCCAGCTGCCTCCTAAGACCCTTTGCTTTTGAGTGCTTTAACCAGACTGCAATTTGATGCTGGTCCCCGAGCACAGGGCACTTCGGTACTGGGGTGTCACTTTCCAAGGGGTCCCTTCTGGGGCTCCTTTCCCCTCCTGTCTCTCCTCCAAAATCAATCCAAAAGCTCCAGCTCCACTTTCCCTCCGCCGATGCTCGTCTGCCCCCGGAGAGATCCGAAGTGTGTCATCTTACGTCTCAGGCTGATGTCACGGGTGTTCACAGTGTCCTGGGAGATATGTAGCTCACTTCAGGGGACCCGTTGAAACAGGGGCTCCTACTTCTCCACCCTCTTGCCCCCTCCTCCTTCTCTTTTTTTATGAGGTTACAATACTGAGTTTGCTCTCCGTCTGAACAAGTCACTTGTCTCCCCAACTGGCCACCGTTGCACAGCTCCGTTTAATTTAACTGGACCACGGGATACCAGTGGAGAAGGGACGCAGATGAAGTGTTAGATATCTTTAGGTATGCACTCTACAATAAGATCTAGTTGAACGAAAGAATTCACCAGAGGGGCGCCTGGGTGGCTCAGTTGGTTAAGCGACTGCCTTCTGCTCAGGTCATGATCCCGGAGACCCGGGGATCGAGTCCTACATCGGGCTCCCTGCTCGGTGGGAAGCCTGCTTCTCCCTCTCTCACTCCCCCTGCTTGTGTTCCCTCTCTGGCTGTGTTTCTCTCTGTCAAATAAATAAAATCTTTAAAACAATTTAAAAAAAAGAATTCACCAGAGACTTATGCAGAAGAATATTAATCAGCATCAGAAATGCTGCACTGAAAACTTTAGCAACGAGGTGTTTTTAGGCTACAATTCTTCACGGATTGATCTCTGTGAATCTGGTTCTGACCACCTTCATTTGGTTTTTAAATATTTCCACACCTGCTGTGCCTCTGCTGCCCCTTCAGTGTGCCCTGCTGTGAAAATGTAGTCACAGATGTGATACTGAGAAGGCGGCATTCTCGTGCCTTCAGAAGGGCTGTGCAGGAGCCCCTGGCCCGGGACTCGGTGACTCGGGGTGGGAAAGCCCGTGGCGCTGCCCGTGACGCCGCCATTCTAGGGCACTTGCTGTGTGCAGCCCGGAGTCTTGGACTTCCCGGCGTCCTTGGCCGTGTCAGAGTCCTCAGGCAGCATTTTTCCCTGAGGAAAGCGTGAATCGGTGACTTTGTTGGAAGTGAGGACGAAAAGATTGCTTCATAACCAGTTGCAGGTTTTATGTCTGCAGCCAAATCTATATTGTCATCGAAGTCTATCAGAGTGCGACTTGGACTGAGTCAGAGCGTTCTGACAAAGCAAGAGACGTGCTTTTTCCTCTCCGTCCTTGTAAAGCAGTGGCTGTCAGCTTGGTGGCTTTGTCCACCCGAGGACATTTTTGGCGATCTCTGGAGACGTTTTCGGTTGTCATGGCTTGGCAGGGAGGGCCACCGACATCTAGGGGACACAGGCCGATGACGCCTGCTGCCAAACATCCTGCGACACACGGGATCGCCGCCACAACAAACAGGCGTCCCGTCCCAGGTGTCAGTATCGCCCAGGCTGGGAAACCTTGCCTCCAAGCAAAAGGGTTGCTGTGGACAGCTGACCTGGTAACAAAGCCCGGCTTATCTTTAATTTCTCTTGATTTTTTTTTAAGATTTTATTTATTTGACAGAGAGAAACACAGGCAGAGAGGGAACACAAGCAGGGGGAGTGAGAGAGGGAGAAGCAGGCTTCCCGCCGAGCAGGGAGCCCGACGTGTGGCTCAATCCCAGGACCCCGGGATCATGACCTGAGCTGAAGGAGACGCTTAATGACTGAGCCCCCAGGCGCCCCAGCATAGCTTAGTTCAAAAACACTGAGTAAGGAAAAAAAAAAAAAAAAACAAGAACAAAACCAAAAAATCAGTGAGTCAGGTTTTTTTACACTAAGGTGGAATAGAAGGGTGAACGATCCAGAACTCACTTCTAGATGACTAATTTGAGGATAAATTTTCCCATTTTTATACATAGAGGCTCGCAGGCCAGCCATTCAGCATAAATCATTAACCCCCAACATAACCCAAACCGTCCTGGCTCAGCTTCTGCTTGCTCCGTTCTGAACTCTCAGTCTAATGCAGAGTCAGTCCCTCCAATTTTGCCCTCATAGAAGAAACGGTGATTTTTATTTCAAGGCACGTATTATGTAGCCCTGGGGGCAGGAAGTTTCCATACAGTGAAGTTCATTCCAGCCCATAGCAGTGCAGCTGAGGGAGGAGACACAGAATGGCCTTGGGACTGGTCGGCCAGGGTTGAAAAGCTGGCATCACTCACATACGGCTTGACTCCACCTAGAAGGTACCTAGAGGAGTCATTTTCCCAGGGACAGAAATGGGATGGCAGGTGCCGGGGCTGCAGGCAGGGGGAACAGGGCGTGGTTGGGGGGGGATGGTCGCTGTCTGGGATGGTGAAACGGGTGGACGGTGGTGATGGCTACACCGTGGTGTGAGTGTACGTAACACCACTGACCTATACATTTAAACATGACTAAGATGGTAAGTATGATGCTGCGTATTTTACCACCATTAGAAATAATATAATAAAAAATAACTTAATGGTCATTAAAGTGAGGTCACAATAGAAAAGTGATCCAAGCACTCTGCGTCCAGCTGATCGCCGTGAGATGGCCGCCTGAGAGATGCTCAGGAGGGTCGTCTGTGGAACGCTGGGGACGGCTGTGCATGGCTGCACACACACACACACACACACACACACACACACACACACACAGAGTGCGTGCAGGAACCGAGCCGGTGGGCGGGACGGTGGGTCTTTGCCTCCTGTCTCGCGCCCTCTCTGCTCTGCTGTCCGTGATGCCGACGTCCCCGAGGCCGACTTGGCCAGTCACGTCCCTCCATGCTCCTAGACTGGGCACCTAGAATCAGACCTCCTCGGGCATACACCACAGGCAGACCTACTGCCTCTTGTCACCCTCGCCTCGGCTGTCGCGCTGCCTGGTGGCGCCTGGCCCACAGATTCCCTCTCCTTCTCGACAGAGACAGAGCAGCCACTGGTTAAGAGAAGGGGCTTGCCGCGGAACTCTCCCATAAAAATCATTGTTTCCATCCCTTGGGCGACTGAATCTCTCACAACTTCGATGCCTCCTCTACAGGAAGGTGAGAACAATAGCACCATCACGTGAGGTGGTTGTGGGGACGGGATGGAGTAAGGCCTGCTTGTTAGGCATGGCTGCCACTCCATGAGTGATGCCTTCGGTACTCTAGTCTCCGGCGGGGGTCCTGGCCATCCAGCTGGCCCCCTGGGCAGCTGCCCCCCCTTCAGGCTCAGTCACTCCCCCCTCCTGGGCCCTGGGCTTCTCCATCCAGCTAAGCATTTCACTTGCAGGGGACTTTAGCTGTTAGTATTATTTTCTTTTTTATCGTGGTAAAAAGCATACATTAAATACCATCTTCACCTATTTTAGGTGTACTTTCAGTACCATTCAGTAAATTTCAGTAAAACTGAAATTCTGAAAACTGAAATTTGGGACCCATAAAAGACTAACTTCCCCTCCGTAGCCCTTGGCAACCACCTCCGACTCTCTGTTTCTGTGATTCTGATCATTTTAGATACTTGGTAAGAGTGGGATCATATAGTATTTGTCCTTTTGTGTCTTGCCTATTGCAGTTGACGTAATGTCCTTGAGATCCGTCTGTTTTGTAGCCCGTAACAAGGTTTTCTTCTTTTTGAAGGCTGAATATTATCCTAGTGTATGAATATATGCATTTTTCACCCATTCATCTGTGGTGCAACATTTGGGCTGCTTCCGCCTCTTGGCTATGGGAGTGTTACACAGTCTTTTTTTTTTCCTGTAACCATGTATGTGTTTCCAGCACTGTTCACAATACTTGGAACATAGTAATACTATAGCAAGTCTTAATATTTGTTTCATAAATGAATACACGAATGAATTAGTTCAGTGACTTTAGAATATCCAAGTCTCTTAAAAACAATAAATTGTCATGCACATTTTCACATTTCAGATTTTTGCTGGTGTTTTACATTTTAACTTGAAAGTATGTAGTAAATACTGTATCCTGGTTGTTCTTCTTCATTATTGTTTTTTGCAAGGAAAGGAAAGGAAAAGAAAGGAAAGGAAAGGAAATACAAAGAAAGGAAAAATAAAGGAAAGGAAAGGAAAGGAAGAAAAAAGGAAAGGAAAGGAAAAGAAAACGAAAGGAAAGGAAGGGAAAACAAAAGGAAAACAAAAGGACAAGGAAAGAAAGGAAAACTAACCCATGTATGCATGGCATGAGAGTTTTAAAGTTTGGGGAAAACAAAAAGGAGACATTCCACATGAGGAACGATGTTTCTCCTGAAGAAGGGAGAAGAAAGAGGATTTGCAATTTACATATGATTTCACTTGTGGAAATTTGTTTTATGAAAGTCTTACCTCTACAAAAAAAAATAAGTAAGCCTTCCAATCTTTCCCTCTGCTTCCTTGGCCCAGTGTGCCTTTTCTCCTGCCTGCACATTTAAACCAGTATTTTTTCATGACAGACGCCAGTCTACGGGTCTTTGGGTCACGCCATTTGGTAAAGGAAAATGGTATTTCATTTCTGAAAACCCCTTAGCATGTCGAATGATACCTGGGTAACTGGGGCAGAATGATTCCCACTTTCCTAGGTCCCCAGACCTCAGCTTTTAACATCCTTCCTGCAAGAGAAAAATTATCACCCCCTGGCTTAATCTCTGACCACATCCCGAGAGCACGGCTTCTGGCCACGACAGGTGTGCTCTTTTTGGTGAAGCAGCAGGTGGCCTGACTCAAGTTATCAATCAAATGTACCGTTTGAGCAAGGAATACTATGACACAAATGTAGTTCCATTCTATCAAAGAATTACTCATCGAGTGATTGAGTGGCTCAGTCGCTTAAGTGTCTGATTCTTGGTTTTGGCTCAGGTTGTGATCTCAGGGTTTTTTGATCAGATCACTGAATATGGCTCTGTGTTTAGCAGGAAGTCTGCTTGAGATTCTCTCTCTCTCTCTCCCCTTCCCCTTTTCGTGCTCTGACATGTGCACACAAACTCTCTTAAATAAAAAAATCTTTTTTAAAGTCATTTATTCAACAAGTACTTGTGCTGTAGGAAAGATGTTGGGGTTTGAGCCAACAGCCAAGAAAGAATTCTTTTTTTTTTTAAAGATTTTATTTATTTATTTGACAGAGAGATCACAAGTAGGCAGAGAGGCAGGCAGAGAGAGGAGGAAACAGGCTTCCTGCTGAGCAGAGAGCCCGATGCAGGCCTCGATCCCAGGACCCTGAGATCATGACCTGAGCTGAAGGCAGAGGCTTTCACCCCCTGAGCCACCCAGAAGCCCCAAGAAAGAATTCTTGAGATGTGTTTGGTGCAAAATGATGGTTTTATTAAATCATGGGGACAGGATCCGTGGGCAGAAAGAGCTACACTGGGGTCCTGAGGAGTGACCCATGATGTGCTTTCAAGTTGGGAGAGGGTTAGGGATAGCATAAGCCTCCAGGGTATTTTGGAAACAAGGTTTCTATAACATTGAGGAGGCTAACTCTTGTTAGGAAAAGATCATTTATTACTATCTAATAAAACCTGAGTCATGAGACCCTTCAGATGTATATCAGTGGGTCATATGCTTGGGGGATGATTGCCAATATGTATCTTGGGAGGTCGAGATAAAGGAAGTTTCCAAAGGAATTTTTAGATGTTAAAGTAGACTCACAGGATCCTGGGGATCCGGCTAAGGTTGCTCTTTGCCCTTAGCAAAATATTAACATCAAGGCGGCTGTGTCCCTAGAGGAGGGTCACTCTGCCTGTTTGAGGGACTTGTCCATAGTGAGGAAATTTCATTTTTCTTTTGCCTTTGCAGCCCACATCCCTCAGATGCCTACTCAAAGTCAGACGCTGTCTAGGCACCAGGAATATCACACTGAAAAGACAGACAGAAATCTCTTTCCTCCTGGAACTTACATGGTAGTTGGAGAGAAAAGATAAGTAAGAAAACTGTAGCGCACCTGAGATAGTGGCATGGGCTAAGGGACAAAAAGCCAGGGAAGGAGGATGCTAAAAGGGCGAGGACGTGATAGGCTCTTACAGACTGGCCAGGGAGCCCCTCAGAAGGAGCTGGGCGGAGGTGGGGGAGGTGGGGGAAGTGGGGCGGCCGGCAGAGCGATGGCTCCCAGGCATATCTACGTCCTGAAATTCCGGGGCCCGGGCCTGGGCCGCCTGACGCCGGAACAGGCCTTTCAGGTGCCACTGAGTTAAGGTTCTCAGGAGGAGAGGGTTAGCCTGGATTAGCCAAGGGGGCCCGACCTCATCACTGTGTCCTTAGAAGCAAAAGGGGAAGCAGGAGGGTCTTGAGTGAGGGGCCCACGTGGGGACGAGGCAGGGGCCGTGTGGCACCGAGGGATGCAGGCCGCCTCCGGAACCCGGGAAGGCCAGGACACAGGTCCTCCCCTGGGCCTCCGGAAGGCATGCAGCCTGGCAGGCTGATGTCAGACCTGTGGCCACTCTTGTGCTGTCCCCCCGTAGCGTGGCCGGCGCGCTGGGAGAGGGGCATGGGCCGGGCTCCCGCCGCGGACCTTCACTGGCTCGGCAAACGTCCCCAAAGCACAGCAGCTTCGTGACACAAGCATCTGTTCTCCTTTACAGGAGCAGGACGAGGGCAGGCCAGGCGCTCTGCTCCAGGGACACAGCAGGCCTGCCTCTTGGCCTCCCGTCCCCTGGAGACTTCGCATCAGACTCGATGACAAAGGAAGAAAGAGCCGGCCGACTGCCAGGGAGAGGCAAACAGCACTGGCACCCGCGCTCCGGCGCCGAGGGCCTGCGTGGCGACATGCCGTCTCTACTGTTATAAGGGAGGCTGGGGACCGGGCCTTATTTGTGGGCTCAGTGAGGGGGATACCGTACTTTACACATGGGGCCGCTGAGGCAATGTCCTAGGTCACACGCACATGGATGGCGGAGCGGGCTTAATCCCGGCAATCCAGCTGTAGAGCGCGGCTCACGGACAGTCAAAGAGCACCTGCAGTTGTGGTCACGTGGTCCACGTGATGTCCATTCCTTTTTTTTTAAGATTTTATTTATGAATTTGACAGAGAGAGACTACAAGCAGAGGGAGAGGGAGAAGCAGGCTCTCCACCAAGCAAGGGAGCCTGATGTGGGGTTCAAACACAGGACCCCGGGATCATGACCTGACCCAAAGGCAGACGCTAAATGACTGAGCCCCCCAGGAGCCCTTGATGTTCACATTTTTAAAAATTTTCTTTCTTAATTTTTTTATTGTTACTTAAATTTTTTTCCAGTTTCCAAGATTCATTCCCCATTCCCCACACCCAGTGCTCCATGCAATAGGTGCCCTCATCCCTACCATCAGGCTCTCCCATCCCCCACCCCTTCCCTCCAAGTCCCTCAGTTTGTTTCTGTGTCCAAAGTCTCTCGTGTTTCGTTTCTCTCCCTGGATTACACTACTTCCCATTTACTTTCCTTCTCCTACTGTCCTCTAGGTTACCCCTTATGCACCGCAAGTAAGTGAAACCATGTGATACTTGACTTTCTCTACTTGGCTTATTTCACTCAGCATAATCTCTTCCAATCCGGTCCATGTTGCTACAAAAGTTGGATATTCATCCTTTCTGACGGAGGCGTAGTACTCCATTGTATATATGGACCACATCTTCTTTATCCATTCATCTGTTGAAGGGCACCTTGGCTCTTTCCACAGTTTGGCGATTGTGGCCATTGCTGCAATGAAGATTGGGGTACACATGGCCCTTCTTTTCACTACATCTGTATCTTTGGGGTAAATGCCCAGTAGTGCAATCGCAGGGTCATAGGTAGCTCTATTTTTAATTTTTTAAGGAATCTCCACACTGTTTTCCAAAGCGGCTACACCAACTTGCATTCCCACCAACAGTGTAAGAGCGTTCCCCTTTCTCTGCAGCCTCTCCAACACTTGTTGTTTCCTGACTTGTTAATTTTTGCCATTCTGACTGGTGTAAGGTGGTATCTCAGTGTGGTTTTGATTTGAATTTCCCTGATAGCTAGTGACGCTGAACATTTTTTCATGTGTCTGTTAGCCATTCGTATATCTTCTATGGAGAAGTGCCTCTTCATGTCTCTTGCCCATTTTTTGATGTGTTCATCTTCTTTTTGGATGTTGAGTTTGAGTAGTTCTTTATAGATCTTGGATACCAGCCCTTTGTCTGTAGTGTCATTTGCAAATAACCTCTCCCATTCCGTGGGTTGCCTCTTTGTTTTGTTGACTGTCTCCTTTGCTGTGCGATGCTTTTTATTTTGATGAAGTCCCCAAAATTCATTTTTGCCTTTGTCTCCTTTGCCTTTGGAGACATGTCTTGAAAGAAGTTGCTGTGGTCGATGTCTAAGAGGTTACTGCTTATGTTCTCTTCCAGGATTTTGATGGATTCCTGCCTCACGTTGAGGTCTTTCGTCCATTTCGAGTTTGCCTTTGTGTGTGGTGTAAGAGAATGGTCTAGTTTCATTCTTCTATACGTAGCTGTCCAATTTTCCCAGCACCATTTATTGAAGAGACTGTCTTTTCTCCACTGGATATTTTTTCCTGCTTTGTTGAAGATGATTTGACCATAGATTTGTGGGTCCATATCTGGACTATCTACTCTGTTCCATTGGTCTATTTCTCTGTTTTTGTGCCAGTACCACGCTGTCTTGGTAATCACAGCTTTGTAATAAAGCCTGAAGTCAGGCAACGAGATGCCCCTGCCTTGCTTTTCTTCTTCAGCAATTCCTTAGCGATTTGGGGTCTTTTCTGGTTCCACATAAATTTTAGGATTGTTTGTTCCAGCGTTTTGAAGAATGTTGGTGGAATTTTGATCGGAATGGCATTGAAAGTATAGATTGCTCTGGGCAGTATAGACATTTTGACAATGTTTATTTTTCTGATCCATGAGCATGGAATGCTCTTTCATCTTTTTGTGTCTTCTTCAATTTCTTTCATGAGTGTTCTGTAGTTCCTCGAGTACAGATCCTTAACTTCTCTCGTTAGGTTTATTCCTAAGTATCTTATGGTTTTTGGTGCTATAGTAAACGGAATCGATTCTCTGATTTCCCTTTCTATATTTTCATTGTTCGTGTATAAGAACACAACTGATTTCTGTGCATTGATTTTGTATCCTGCCACATTACCGAATTGTTGTATGAGTTCTAGTAGTTTGGGGGTAGAGTCTTTTGGGTTTTCCACAGAGTATCATGTCATCTGCAAAGAGAGAGAGTTTGACTTCCTCTTTGCCAAGCTGAATACCTTTTATTTCTTTCTGTTGTCTGATTGCTGTTGCTAGGACTTCTAACACTATGTTGAACAGTAGGGGTGAGAGTGGGCATCCTTGCCTTGTTCCTGATCTCAGAGGGAAGGCTGTCAGTTTTTCCCCATTGAGAATGATCACGTTTTTGTTTTTTTGTTTGTTTTTTGTTTTGTTTTGTTTTTGACAGCATTCCCGTTCTCAGAATCTGACTGCAGGGCATTCTCCACATACAAACAGAGCCAGGAAGGTAGCATTCTCATTATAAAGGTGAAGAGAATGTATCAAATCTCACCCAATGGCACTGTTATCCACCAACCTCAGAATGAGCATATTTGTTAACTGTTCCAGGAACCAATTTTACTAGTTTTAAATTCAGTTGACTTGAAGCTTTTCAAACATCTCGCTACCTACCTGACTGTATGTTCTGTTCATAAGAATGACCACAATTTTCCAATTCCCATTTCTCTCAAAGAGAGAATCGGAAAATGCATTTTACAATGGCGAAGCATTTTAAGAACCGCCAGACAAAAAGCATCTTTGCTCCTTGTCAGCATTTATGCCAAATAATTTTTGTGATTTTGCATCTGCTTTCACCAAAAGGTGGAGTCTCTTTCTCCAACCCTTCGATCTGGACTGGTCTCATGACTTGCTTTGGTCAAGAGATTTCAGCAGAAGGGGCGCCTGGGTGGCTCTGTCGTTGAGCGACTGCCTTCGGCTCAGGTCATGATCCCGGAGACCTGGGATCGAGTCCCACATCGGGCTCCCTGCTCGGCAGGAAGCCTGCTTCTCCCTCTCTCACTCCCCCTGCTTGTGTTCCCTCTCTGTCAAATAAATTTTTAAAAATCTTTTAAAAAAGAGAGATTTCAGCAGAAGTGATGGCATTCCAGTGCCAGGCTGGGGTTTTACACCGACCTGTTATCTCTCAGAACCCATCGCACCACCGCGAGAACAAGGCAGACCTAGGCTGCTGGAGTGTGGAGACCATGTAGGGGGACTCAAGTTAGCCCGGATGTCCTCGTCAAGCCCCAGACACGCGAGGAAGCTAGCCAGGCTCAGTAAGGCCATCGCTGGCTGCAGATGTCTGAGGAAGCCTCGGTGGGTCCAAAACTGTGCAACTGAGCCCAGCAAAAGTTCTGAAACACAGAAGCACATGCTAAGTATTGGCTTCTGTTTTATTTATTTATTTATTTATCTATCTATTTATCTATCTATCTATTTATTTATTTATTTATTTATTTATTTATTTATTTAAAGATTTGTATTTATTTTACTGAGAAACACAGCCAGAGTGTTTCTGGAGGAACAAGCAGGGGGAGTGACAGAGGGAGAAGCAGACTTCCCGCAGAGCAGGGAGCCCGATGTGGGACTCGATCCCCGGTCTCCGGGATCATGACCTGAGCCGAAGGCAGTTGCCTAACCAACTGAGCCACCCAGGCGCCCCAGATCATTTGTTTTTTTTAACTCACAGATCTTCATACATAGAAGCCACTTTATTTTTTAAAAGATTTTATTTGCTATTTGACACAGAGAGAGACAGTGAGAGAGGGAAGACAAGCAGAGGGAGTGGGAGAGGGAGAAGCAGGCTTCCGGCCGAGCAGGGAGTCCAGTGCAGGGCTGGATCCCAACATCCTGGGAGCATGATCTGATTGGAAGGCAGATGCTTAGCAACTAAGCCACCCAGGCACCCACAGAGGAGCCACTGTAAGGAACCACTTAAGGCACACCCAAGGAACTGCACGCAAAGCACCTCCTCTGTTCCAGGACCTCACAAAATCCTGACCCTTAACGCTGTAATGGGAGGAGACCTTTGCAGGGGTCCGGGAACAGGTGCGTGCTCACTGCGTGCGGACAGAGTATACAACATCTGTGGCCAGAGGGTGGATTTTGGAAGTTTTGAAACATGGGCCCCCCAAACTATTTAACTGTTCTCCCATCAACCTTATTCTATGGCTGCTTCACGAATACAGCACAGAATAGAGTCTGTGTCAGTTTCTGGTTCCAGGCCTTCAGTGTCAGAGAAAAATACTCAGTGTCACTTGCTAAAAATGGCAAGACAGACTTTACTGAGGACCATGACAACGGGTATCAAGGATCAGCTCAATTTTGCCGTGGAGGTCAGGCTCAAGTCCAAATGCAGCGAGGCCGAGGGACACTGGAGCCACGCGGTCGGGGGCGAGTGATGCTCAGAGTTCCCGCGGCGGTCGGCCGGCACCTGCGCAAGGGCCGAGGCCGCGGAGCCTGCGCAGATACGGGGGCAGAGGGTCCCGGCTAAGACTTAGTTTCACGGAAGACATGGGTCTGGAGGTCTGTGATCTGACCCAAGTCCGCTCACGCACAGACCCTCCGTCATCAAGAAACCAGCAGTTCCCGCTTCCTGTGATTTGAGACACTCGCTTGAGGAAGCCGGCTGCCGCGCCGACAGAGGTCGAGCCCACGCGGAGGCCACCGTGCAGGCGGCCAGCGACCCCGGCTGAGCTTCCGGGGCGGCCACCACCAGGCACCGGGACACGTGGGTGGGGAAGCCCTCCCGACGGCTCTAGCCCAGCGCTGCCACCCTGCCCAGGGCGGACGCTCGGCGACAATCATCTGGCTAAGCCCAGTGGCGCCCCGGAACCACGAGTGATAACAAGAACACGACTGCTGGCTCTTACTCCTGTCCACTGACCGCAGTCCAGCTCAGGCCCGCCATTACGCCCACGGCACTCTGCGACTGGCAGACCTGGAGCCCTTTTCCGGAGTGTTCATTGGCCTACAGTCACGTCAATCAAGAGTTTCTGCCCAATAGGCTTTTCACCCCCACCCCCATCTGTAGTTTCCGCAAAACCCAGAGACTATCCCGAAAGACCAGAGGGCGCAGGGCGGCTCCCTCCGCTGCGGTCCAATGAACTCTTCCTTCCGGCAGCCCATTCCCTCGTCGAGACCGCCCACGAGGAAGAACGATTTCATTGGTTGTTTAGTACAGGGGCCCAGAGACTCACGGGAGCCTCGACCAGGCGCTTGCCATTATTGTCCCGTTCGCCTGTCAATCAGTCCGCCTTTCGGAACGGGCGGAAACTGGCCGCCCTGCGGGCGCCACCTCTTCCTGGGCGGGCCTGCGAGGAGGCGGCGGGCCGCCGGGGCCGCGAATCTGCCGCGTGGGCGGGGCCGCGCTGCGCGGCGGGAGCGCCTTCTCTGTCCCGAGGCGCCGGGAGTTTCCCGAAGGGCCGGGCCGAGCGGGGCGGGCCTGGGCGGGGGGCGAAGGCGGGGCGGGGCCGGGGCGGGGCCGGAGGAGGCGGAAGCGGCGAGAGAGCCCAGGCCGCAGCGATATAGGACCAGCGTCCGGGCCGGCGGAGCGGCGGCGGCGGGGTTGGCCGGGGTGGCGGGGCGCTGGTACCCGGGCGGGTGGGCCGAGGGCCGGGGTCGAGACCGGGGGTCGGGTGACGGGCGGGCCGAGCTCCCGCCCCCGCGCGGCGCCGGGGAGAATGCGGCCGGGGGCTCCGGGGCGGGGCGGGCGGTGGCGGCTGCGGCGCTAGCGGCGCGGGGGTGGGCGGCGGCGGCATGAGGCGCGGGGCCGGCGCCCGCGGGAGGGAGGCGCTGCCGGCGGCCCGGCCGCTCCCGCTGCAGCTGCTCGCCGGGCTCGCCGTGCCCTGCCCGCGGGGCCCCGGACGCTCTCGTTCCGGCCGCCGCCCGGGCCGCCCCTGGTGACCATCCGCCGCGCCGCCCGAGGCTTCACCCGCGCCCTCCCCCAGGGCGCGCCCGCGGAGCTCCGGCCCCGACGCCTGCTCGCGGAGGCCGCGCCGGGCGGCGGCGAGGCCGGAAGATGGCCTGGGTGCTCAAGATGGACGAGGTGATCGAGTCCGGGCTGGTGCACGACTTCGACGCCAGCCTCTCGGGCATCGGGCAGGAGCTGGGCGCCGGCGCCTACAGCATGAGGTACCGGGCGCCCCGGGCCGCGTGGGCGGAAGCTTGGGTCTCCTTGGGGGGAGGCCTGCACGACCCCGGGCCTCTGCCAGGCGCGGCTGCGCCGAGAGGTGCCCGGGCTTCCCGCGTGGCCGTGCGAGCCCCGCGGCGCCTGCCCACCCGGGGGGCGGGCGTGGGAGGGCGGCCCTGCGAGACGCCGCGGGGACTGCTGGAGGACTGCATTTTCGCTGCAAAACCCGCTGGTGTTGGGATGGCTTGGGTTGGGGGAAGGGGCTTCCTTTCCTTGCCAGTGATTTACGAGCCCCTCGGAGCTGGAATACCGCGTGCGACGTGGTGCGACTTGTATTGGGAAAACACCCTCCAAGGTCTTGGTTATCAGTTCCTAATCAGTTCTACACTGTAGTCTTTGCCGGTTGCACATTTTAATCACTTGCTGTTACAGTAGTAATTACATCACGGGTGAGAGTAGACGCAGGGGGAAAAAAGCACCTTAACTTAGTGATGTTTTTCGATTGTTTCAAAGTGAAATTTTTCATTTTGGGGACCACCCTCCCAGGCTATTTTCTTTTGAAGAAGACTTTAAGATGCAGTGATGGCACAACGTAGTTTGTTTAGTCTCTGCTGCCTGTACCAGCAGCCATTCATTTTGTTTAATGTTGAAGGTTGAAACAGATGAGCTTAATCTGTGGCCTTTATTCCGAAGAATGCTGTGTTGGGTATTTTTGTTTTTGTTTTTAACTTATGTCAGTTTGCTGGCTCTTTATTTTTAGCAGCTATATTGAAATCCGGTTTATGCACTATAAGTTCACCTGATTAAAAGTGTACACTTCCGTGGTTTGGCAGCTTTTTGTTGAGGCAAATTGAGATTTTCTAAACGTGTTCTTTTTAAAGTAAGGCCTGATGTGTTTGAAGTGCTGTCCAGTCTTGCCGTAGCTCGCCTACATCTCACTGCAGCTCTCTGGGAGGACAGAGCACAAATGTACTGAAGAGCGACCGGGCTGGGGTCAGAGCAGGCCTGGAATGGTGGGGGCTGCTCCCTGAAGAAATTGAGCTTTTGTATCTTAAAGGGGAATCTTTGGGTAATAAAGAACTCTCAGAAGGGGGATGTTTCTTAGAGTGTGGAAGTGTGTGGAGGAAAGCCTTTGGTCACCAGGCACCGACCCTGATTGGGTATGTGCTCTTCTCCCTGAACTTGGCACTGACTCTCCTCACTTGTGCAACTTGAGGGCTCTGGATGAGGTGGCTTATTTTCTGGAACAACTGTCTCATTGAAGAAATTGATCTGTGGAAAGTCATAGAGTCACCGCAGGCAGTACTAGAGACAGTGATTTCCTAGTTAAAACACAGGCCTCAAGTGCCGGGCTGCTCCTGAGACCAGGTAAGGCACATAAAGGGAATTTAGTGTTTTCAACTGAAAAGTTGCTTCTCACTCTCAGTTATAGTAAAATGAAAGTTTGTGGCCAAGAATTTTGCTTATTAGGGTTATTTTGAGCTTTTACTTTTTTCCCCGGAGTTTTGTTTTAGTGACCCAGCCACCTAACGAACTTCTATCTATTATTTATTCTGTGAAAAGGAAAGACAATCATGATTGTAACCTTTCCCGGACCTTGTTCTTAAAATAGTGCCTGATATCTTTATGATTATGGGTCTTTTACACTTGCCATGGGGAAACTTCCCATTAAATGTTTTGGTTATTGTTTACGTGGTGTGCCATTTAATCTAAAATTTCAGGTATTTTTGAAGGCAAGTACCAGTTTTTAAGGAGCTTATTTAGGTTTGTTTGTTTCATGTTTAATTGGGTCCTCAAAACTGAGGAGCTGATGAAAGTCCTTGCTTGCCTTTTGCAAATTCAAGGCCCTTTATTTGAAATTCAAGCTTGGGCAGTTCCAAAATGGACTTGATATCGATTAAGTCTGAAGAAGGCCTTACACTGTTGGAGGCCTGCTTTGATGTACTTCCCTGCTTGCACCTGGAGTCCTAAGAAGGCGGTCCGAGTGCCTGGTATCTATCTTCTGCATGGGCAGGCAGTCTCTTTTCATCTGGCATCAAATGGGAAGTAAGGCTGTTGATGCTTATCTTTCTCTTTGATTTGTTTTTTCTAAAGTTCAAGAAGGAAACTCAAGGTGCTGAATTTGAAAGTATTGGAAAAGTGATTTCTTAATGAAAGGCTGCCTACAAAGTAAATTTTTTAAAATTCCGAAGTGAAGTAGCTTATTAATTTGCTCTTTGGATGGCATAAACCATCCATGTTTATTTTTTAAACATTTTGTTTATTTATCTGATAGGGATCACAAGCAGGGGGAGCAGCAGAGGGAGAGGGAGAAGCGGGCTCTCTGCTGAGCAGGGGGCCCAGTGTGGGCTTTGGTCGCAGGACCCAGAGATCATGATCTGAGCCCAAGGCAGATGCTTACCCAGTTGAGCCACCCAGGTGCCTCATAAGCCATCCACCTTTAAAGACTTTAAGAAATGATTTCCTTGATTTGGGGGAAGATGCCTTGTAAGAAAGATGGTTTCTCTCAGTAGTCTGACTTTACTTAAAAATCTGTTTGGATTAGGATACCTGACTAGGTCTGTAGAGCGTGTGGCTCTTGATCTCAGGGTGGTGAGTTCAAATCCCATGTTAGGCATGGAACCTACTTAAAAAAAAAAAGCAAAAAACAAAACTTTGCATTAAACAGTACGCGGGCCGATCGTATTGGGCTGTGCTGTGGCAAATTTCTGATACTGTCTTTGTTTCCTCCCCTCCTTTTTGTCGCCTTGGCTCTGCCTGCTCCCTCGGTCTCTCGCTGCCCCCTCCCCCTTCTCTGTGTCCTGGTTACCGCGTTTGTATGTGAGGTAGGAGCTACTGCAGATTCTGTTTGAAATGAGCCTTAGAATCCTCGGTGTAATATCAAGATTCTAGAGATCGATGAAGAAACCTTAGAAACTTCTAGACCAGTCCTCCTGAGTGGGTAAACCGAAGCCACAGATGTCACAGCAGTAGGGTCCCCGTGACCTGCTAGGTGGCGCTGTCCACCGTTTCAGGTGAAGGCCCGGCTCCCCTCAGAGGCGAGGTGCCGAAGCCCGCTGCGAGCAAGGGTCAGACAACTAAATGACCTTTAGGAAGTAGCTCATTCAGACTTTCTTAAGAGGGTCTTTTGGGTCACTTAGTAATTTTCTTTCCATCTTACTGTTTGCGTGAAATTTATTACGTGAACAACCTAATTTTTAGACCCTAGGAGGTACTGTAGTGTCTTGAGGTCCTCCACACAGTGTCCAGTCACTGCCTTAGGGAGGCCCGCGGACTCGGGGGACCGCAGCTTGTGAGGCCCTTGACGTCATGAGGAGCGAGGCTTTCCGGGCCGCCGCCGCCGCCGCCGCAGTGTGCTCCCGGACTGCCTGCTGGGCGGCCCTGGGGGAGGGCCGTCCGCGCTCGTCGAGGGGCTCAACACAGGACTTGACCTCTGAACCCGAGGAACAGGACCTCCGCCGAGTTCAGGATCTGAGCTGATCCAGCTGAGCCGCCGCGGTGGCCCCGGGTTTTTGCCTTAGCAGTTGACAAGAGGGCGGAATAGTCCCTACCTGAGAGGCATTTCCTGGAAGCATGGGCCTTTCTCCTTACTTGGTTAGGGCTGTCCCGTCGTGGCACCGGTCGCGGAGGGTTTCAGGTGATGTAGCGTGATCAAGGAGTAATGGGAACCCCGGCTGCTTCGTCAGCCATCTGGGGCCTGTCTGGCCTGATCCGTTTCTTGTGGTTTTGGTGCGAGTGCTTCCGGGTCGGGCCGCCACTTCCTGCGCCGGCCGGGACACCTGTCGGCGCCTGACTGACTGGCCGGCTGCTCCAGAACCGATCGGGCTCTTTTCTGGGAAGTCTCTGTCACGTATCCCGGTGTAAGTAATCATACTTTGTGGTTTTTCTCTCAAGTTAAAGTGATAATTCCGTGCGAGGGACTGCCCGGAGACGCTTCCCTGGAGACGGCCACCGCGCGGCGGAAGTGTGTCTCGCGGGACCTGCACTTCCGCCGCCGAGACCCCCGCGAGCCCGCACCCTGACGGCCACTGTTGCCTGAGGGCGCATTTCACCGCCGCCGGAAAGGCAGACGGTGCTGGAGTACCCTTGCGAAGCCACATCTGACCCGAGCCCGCGAAGGGGTCCGCTCCTGGGGACACCGCAGACCAGTCTTTAGGGGGGCTCTGGTCATGTCGTGCGCAGACGGGTTCGATGCTCACAGTGTTCTCTTCTAAGTTAAAGGAAGCCCATTAAAGCGTTAGTACTCAAGTAAGTACTGAGCTCGCCCGCGAACGGGCGCTGGGGCTCGAAGCCCCGGAGCTGGGGTATGGCTTGTGCCTGCGTGTCGCGCGCTTTTCCTGCGCACCCGTGGGGAGGGGCCTTCACCCTGGGAGAACGTGACCCTTCCGGGTACGAGCACAGTCGGCCAGGAAGACCACGTATGTTTTTCTTTGTCTTGTACCTTGCTTTCCTTTTTTCCTCCAAGACCTTGCTGAGCTTCCTAGTTCTCCCCTCCCCCTCTTGAAAAGATTGTATTTATTTGACAGAGAACACGAGCAGGACCTGATCCCAGGACCCCAGACCATGACTGAACCCGAAGGCAGATATTTAACCGAGCCACCCAGGCTCCCCTGAACTCAGTAGTTCTGAGAGTTTGTAGGATCTCAGACTTTTTACTTAGACGATATCTTTAAATAGTAGTAGATTTGTTTCCTCCTATAGGATCTTTACATTTCATTTTCTTGCCTTAGTGTGTTGGCCAGAGTTTCACTGCAGTGTTATTTGGAACCACTAAACACTTGAGTTTTTACTGATTTTAGAGAATGTTCCCAAAGTTTCATAAATAGGTTATCTTTGTTCCTAAATGAGATTGGTCCTCAGTTTTCTTTTCTTGCAATCCTGTTATTTTTTGAAAACGTCAAGGCTGTTATCAGTTTCAGGTGAGTTGGATAGCTTGCTCTTTTTATGTGCCATAAGTATTATTTATGTATTTGTATAGGTATGTGTGTAGGCTCTACACCTAACGTGGGGCTTGAAGTCCCAACCCTGCGATCAAGTTTTGTGGTCTGTGCACTGAGCAAGCTGGGTATCCCTAAGTAGGTTTTTATGAGCTGAGATTTAACTGTTCAAGATTTTGTAAAATTCACCTGGAATATAGCCTCGATTTGGTGATTTTAACTTTTTTGCACAAGTAGATATTTGACTGTACCTGGAATTGATTTAACAGACATAGAAATACTCAGAATTTATGTATGTTAGCCAGTTGTGGTAATTTTAAATTTCATAGAAAATGATCTCCTTTGAGTTTTCAGATTTTTTTTTAAATATCTCTGCAGTATTTGTGATTATGCCCTTTCTTTTACTTTATGTACTACTTGTGTCTTTTCTTTATTTTGTGACCTATTTCAAAAGTTTGTGTCTTCAGTGCTTCTCAAGAAGGCAAACTTTGGCTTTATTTATTTATTTTTTTTCTGTTGGATATTCTATTTTGCGGTCATTTCCTTGTTTTCTTGCTTGCTCTTGTTATTTTCCAACTTTGGTTGGTTGGATGCTTTTTCCTCCTTGGTTTTGGTGCTTGTTTTCTAACATGGATTTAAGGCTATATATTCCGCTAAGTGTCTTGCAGGGTTCAAAGGCAACACCTTTTTCTTCATTCAGTTCTATTGTTTTCTTTTTTATTTGCTTTCTTGTTGTAGTTCTTCATATGTCCTAGATGCTAGCCTTTCAAAAATGCATATACGTCATAAAGACCTCACCTCTGGGACTTGCCTTTCCATTCTCTTTTTGGTGGCTTTTGAACATTCTTGATTTTGATATGGTCAAATTAACTAACCTTTTCACTTATAGTTAGTCTTTACTTACTGTGAGGGTATAAGATACTCTTACAGTCTTTTCTAAAGATTTATTGCTTTATATATCATACCTTAGTTTGCAGTCTGTCTAGAATAATTTTTTTTATTTTGTTGTTGGTATGGTATGAAGTAGGAGGCCAATTGCTCTTTTCCCTGTTTGAAAAGACTACTCAAACCTCTTCACAGTGGCATTCTGTTCTAAATCAGCTGTCCAGAAGTGTAGTGTTCTGTCTCCAGAATCTGTATTCTGTCCTGGTGTTTCTGGAGAATACTCAACTACATCACGCTTTGTCGTTATATTCTTGCATTTGGTTTGTTAATTCTTAACTTTGGTCTTTGGCCTCTGTATTTGTGGCTGAAACGAACTTTTCATTTTCATTTGTAGTTCTGTTTGTAGCTAGTTTTGACTTCAAAATTACATTAGGCACATAAAATGAGTTAAAGAGTATTCTCTTTCTGTTCTGTTGAGGACTTTCTGCAAGAACTATGTTTGAAAGTTTGACAGAACTTGCCTATAAAACTCTTCAAGGACAGGAATTTTCTTTGGGGGAAATTTTTTGACCACAATATCAGTCTCTGTAGGGTTATTTTAAAAAGATATTTATGTATTGAAGGAAGTTTTTTAAAATTTTTCTTTATTTTCTTTTTCTTTCTTTTTTTTTTTAAAGATTTTATTTATTTATCTGACAGAGAGAAACACAGCGAGAGAGGGAACACAAGCAAGGGGAGTGAGAGAGGGAGAAGCAGGCGATCCTAGGTCTCTGGGATCATGACCCGAGCCGAAGGCAGTCGCTTAACCAACTGAGCCACCCAGGCGCCCCTAATTTTTATCTTTTCTATAACCCAGCCCCCGCCATCTCCCCCCCCTCCCAGCAACCCTCAGTTTGTTTCCTGAGATTAAGAGTTCACTTGAATATACAACCCCAAGGTGAAGAATCATATCCTCCACCGACTGAGCCAGCCATGGTGCCCCTATGTCTGGAGGAAAGTTCTAATAAATTATCTTTCTAGGAAATTGTTTATCTTATCCATAGTTGGTAGTGATATTCTCATCTTTTTAGTGTTTTTTTTTTTTTTTTTTTAAGATTTTATTTGAGAGAGAGAACATGAGTGGGGGTTAGAGGAAGAAGGAGTAACAGACTCCCTGGTGAGCAGGGAGCCTGATGTGCGGCTTGATCCTAGGACCCTGGGATCATGATCTGAGCCAAAGGCAGATGCTTAACCGACTGAGCCACCCACGTGCTTCACACCTCCTTCGTTCTTCGCGATCTCCCCTTTCTTACTGGTTCCTAACATCCTTCCACCTTGCCCTCTGGTCCTTAATCTGCCATCACATGGATTGAATTGTGTCCCCCAAAAGGGTATATTGGAAGTCCTGACCCTCAGGACCTCAGAATGTGACTTTATTTGAATAAGGTCTTTATAGAGGTAATCAAGTTAAAATGATACGATGAGGATATGCACTGGTGTCTTTATAAAAAGAGGACCTTTGGGCACAGGGGGAAGACTAAGTAAAGACATAGGAGGGGAAGCTGGCCATGTGATTGGAGGGCTGCATCCACAAGCCAGGAAGTGCAGGACTTCAACAAACACTGGAAGCTGAGGGAGTGGCTTAGACTAACTCTGCCAGCACCCTTATTTCAGACTCCAAGCCTGGGGAGCTGAGAGACATAAATATCTGTTGTTTTAAGCCACCCAGTTTTTGGTACTTTGTTATGACAGCCTGAGGAATCTAACACAGGCAACTTTGTCCCATAATGATATCTTCACCTTTCTGTTCTTTTGGAAGGCTGGCTTTTTTCTCAATATATACTTTTCCTCTGAAGCCCTAACAAGTGGTGGTGGTTTATTTCCACAGGCGTCCTACTGCCCTAGAATGTGAGGGAGAGATCTTCCTTATCTCTCACTGCCATTTTTTTTATTAAAGATTTTTTAAAAAAAACTTTCATTGTGTTATGTTAGTCACCATAAAATATATCATTAGTTTTTGATGCAGTGTTCCCAGATTTATTGTTTATGTATAACACCCAGTGCTCCATGCAATACATGCCCTCCTTAATACCCACCACCCGGCTCACCCATCCCCCCGCCTCCTCCCCTCCAAAACCCTCTGTTTCTCAGAGTCCATAGTCTCTCATGGTTCGTCTTCCTTTCTGATTCCCTGCCTTTGCTTTTACTTTTCTTCTCTTAATGTCTTTCATGTTATTCCTTATGTTCCTAAGTAAGTGCAACCGTATGTTAATTGACTTTCTCTGCTTCTCCTTCCTTGTAAGACCCCCAGCTTTGAATTTCATGTTAGCAAATATCAACCAGTCACCCAATTATTGCAGTCATCTTAGTGACTTCTGCGTCAGGCCTCATTTTTAAAATTTGAGGTCCTAGTTCACTGTCACTATCTGATTCTACTAAATTCTTGGTGATTTCAGAAGATGTACAAATGGATCTTCCAATAACCTAACATTTCTGTTCCTTGTATCTTTCTTACAGTAGTATATCTTCAGCTTCTCAATCCTGTGATCACATGTTAGACCTTGACATTTCCAATCATGTAACCCACATGTAATTCAAATTCAGAATTCAGTGTTAACTACCACCTATCTACCCTTTCAAAAGTTTACTCCCTCAGTGCCTTCCTCTTGCTGGCGTTTGTCCCACCTACTATTTTTGATCCAAATAATCTACTCACTCTTTTTTCTTTTCTTTCTTTCTTTTTTTTTTTTTTAAGATTTATTTTAGGGGTACTTGGGTGACTCAGCTGTTAAGCGTCTGCCTTCCGCTCAGGTCATGATCCCAGAGTCTGGGATTGAGCCCCACATTGGACTCCCTGTTCTCCCTCACTCACTCCCCCTGCTTGTGTTCCCTCTCTCACTGTCTTTCTCTCTCTCTGTCAAATAAATAAAATCTTAAAAGTAAAAAAAGAACTCACTCACTTTGGAGAGCGCACACTAGCAGGGGAAGGGCAGAGGAAGGGAGAGGGAGAGAAGCAGACTCCCCACTGAGTGAGGCTCCAACCCACAGCCCTGAGATCATGACCTGAGCTGAAACCAAGTCAGAAGCCAGACTGAGCCACCAGGTGCCCCTTGAATACCATTTTTTTCTTCAGTCAGTTTTAATTTTCGTGGTCAGTCGTATTATTTTGTTGTGTATACCTTTGTCTCTCTTGCCCTCTCTTGCTTTGTTTCCCTCCCATTTTTTTTTATTTTAGCAAAACTGTAACCCTGATTAAATGTGAGTTTTCCCTTCCTTTCAGTCACCTAAGCAGTTGAGTGTGGTCTAGGGAAGCATTGGGTGGGGCAGAGCCTCAGTGTGCCACTCCCCCGGGACTCAGCGACTCTCTGGGGCTCCTCGGACCCTCCCACCGCTTCCTCCCCATTCCTGCTTTCCTCTGATTGAGTCCTTCACTTGGTACTTCCTTCTAGGCTGAGATGTTTTTCTTGATGTCTTCGGTGTGGATTTCTGTTATTTATCCTCTTTTGGTTATTTAGGCTTCTTGAATCAGTGAATTGTTGTTTCATTAGTTCTGGAACTTGCTCAGCCTTTATCTCAAATACTTCCTCCACAATATTTTCCCTCTTCTGGAACTTAATTCAGTGTAAAATCTCACTATGTCCTTTCTTTCTCTTTTGCATTTTCCCTCATTTCACTCTTTTGCTGCTTTCTGAATAACGCATTTTTGCCTATATTCCAGTTTACTTATTTACTCTACTCTACATTTCTGTCTGAGCTACTGTTAAAGCTAAGTTCTTAATTTTAGCAGTTTTGTCTTCCAGTTCTAGAAGTTCTATTTGGGGACACCTGGGTGGCTCTGTCAGTTAAGTGTCTGCCTTTGGCTCAGGTCATGATCCCAGGGTCCTGGGCTCGAGCTCCGTATGAGGCTCCTTCTTTCTCTCTCTCTCTCTCTCTCTCTCTCTCTCTCAAATAAAGAAATGGAATCTTTAAAAAGTATATTTTAAAAAAGTCCTGGGGCGCCTGGGTGGCTCAGTTGTTAAGCGACTGCCTTCGGCTCAGGTCATGATCCCGGAGACCCGGGATCGAGTCCCACGTCGGGCTGCCTGCTTGGTGGGAAGCCTGCTTCTCCCTCGCTCACTCCCCCTGCTTGTGTTCCCTCTCTGGCTGCGTTTCTCTCTGTCAAATAAATAAAATCTTAAAAAAAAAAAAAAGTCCTATTTGTTCTTTTCCAGTTTTGCTGTCCCTTAAAATTTCCTGATCCTTACGGATCTTTTTGGGCTTTTATTTCTTTAAACAGAGTAAGCATAATTTTATAGTATGAGTCATTAATTCTAGCATCTGAATTCTTTGGGGGTATCAGTCTGTGTCCAGTTAGGAAAATAGAAACCATGTAGATGTTTAAAGCAGAGAAAGATGTAATGAAATATTTGATTGCAAAGGTGCGAGAAGGGTTGGGATGGGGAGAGGACTTGTTACCTGGTTCATTCTGGGCTAGCTGCGGGAGGCATGGTGCTGCAGTCCAGAGATTCCCTGTAGCCCCAACCTGAGTGGGTTCCTGCTTCTCTGTCTTTTCCCACTCCCTTATAATTTCCCACCAGTGCTTCCCTTGTACAACTTAGCAAGACTCCAGCTGGCAAGAAGTCTTGTATATGTAGTTTCAGACCTCGAACCCTCTGCCACAGAGGCAGAGAAGAGCTGAATACCAACAGACAGATCTGGAACTGGGTGTATGCCATCTGTTGTTTTTGCTGGTGTTTCTTGCTCCCAGAGTCTTATTTGTCTTTGTGTGGCTGGTTCTTTTTGGCTACTGGCATTTCAAAATTACTTGTAATAATTTGAAGCCTTGAGAAACTTTTCATTTGCTTGTCTGATCCCTGGGAGCTTTACCTGTCAGGGATATGGGATTCCAAAACTGCATACTAGAACTTCTTCAGGTTCAGCCTAGTAGAAATGATGATCTTAAATTACCTAGATACCTGGTTTTTCCTTTTATTAATAGTTGATTTTGAGTGTTGCAGTTGGTTCCTTGGTTCAGGAGGTACCTGAGACCCTTCTTTGTGCTAAATGCTGGGGTGAGTCAGTGAAGTGAAACAAATTTGGGGAGATGGTTATGCATTTATGGGTGATACAGACTTAAGTCCTGTGTACTGTGGGAAGGTGATGAGCTTTGTGGATAGAGTAGGACAAGGGAAGTTGGAAACATGCATGAAAGGACTGCGGTCGTCCGGCTGTCACTGTGAAGGTGACATTAAAATGAAGGAACTAGACAGACATCGGTAGAAGAGTGGAGCCAAACCCAGTGCCAGTGCAGATACCTTGAGAAGGGGGGGCGGGGGCAGGGGCAGTGAGGGGGGCAGGAGAAATGAGGGCAAGTAGAAGAGGGAAGAACAGTGAGTGGGGCCTTGCAGGGACCCTAGTTGAAAGTGAGCTGAGAGAGTTCAAAGGAATGAAATGATCTGGCTTCTGTTTGAGGAGGATCACTGACTTCTCTGTTGATTGGAATGAATTTTCTAACGAAGTAAAAAGTTATTTGGGATTTCAGTAGCAGAGGATTTTATTTTCATGTGTTCTGTACACCCCACCCAACTTGGGGCTCAAGCTTACAACCCACGGATCAAGAGTTGCATGCTCTACTGAGCCAGCCAGGCGTCTCCTTTTCTTGTCCTTTAAGTGCCTGCATATATAGGACATAAGAATATATGTATATTTTCATCTACCGTGGAGACTGTTATAGTTGATTTTCATGAAGAGAGTTCTCAAGTTAAAGTACCACTTTTAAGTCACCTGAAAAGTTTTTCTATCTGCCACAAGGTTTTATATCTGTGCCACTTAGGTGACCCCTAGGTTGTGCTGAGAAGAGCTCTACAGGAGGGCTGGGGACCATCGCTGACTGTGTTTCTCAGTTACACTTTTATGCTTAGAAGCATTTTGACAGTTTCCAGGTATAAAGAGGAGGACTGGTGGGTAATTAGTCTCTGAATAATCAGTCTGGTGCTTAAATAGAGTGTATGCAGGGAGGAGGGAATGCAGTGTAGGCTTTCTCTCCCATCTCATTTATTTCAATATTTTGTTTTAGATTGAATTTAATTAAAATGGGCTAGCCAAGTATCTTAATGGCTTGTAGAGCTAAAAAAGAAAAATAAGCAATTCAGACACACCCTTGCTCTTGGTGTTGATATAGTAGTTATTCATTTAGATATATTTTGTAAAATACTTATTTGTTTTAGAGAGAGAGAATCTAGAGCAGACTCCTTGCTGAGTAGGGCTTGGTCTCACAACCCGGAGATCATGACCTGAGCTGAAATCAGGAGTCCATAGCTTAACCGGCTGAACCACCCAAGCAGCCCTTATTGGATATTTTGTTACTATTTTACTTTTTATTGAGGAATGAACATAGAAACATTATTAAGATACAAATGTACTGATCGGTAATTTATTTCAGAAACAAATACCTGTAACTCATACATTAACTGTGGGAATGTCAAATGGTGCAGCTGCTTTGGAAAGCCGTTTGGCATTTCCTCAAAAAGTTAAGCAGAGTAACGGGATAGCCTAGCAGTTCTGCTTCTAGGTTTATATCCAAGGGAATTAAACATATGTCTACATGAAAAACAGGCAGCTGTTTATAGCAGCATTATTCATAAGAGTTAAAAAATGGAAACAGCCCAGATGTCCCAGAATGGATAAACACGGGTGAGGTCTATCCCTACATAAGGGAATATCGCTCACCCCCCAGAGGAAAGATGAAACGCCGGTACATGCTGCAAGAGGGGTGGGCCTTGGAAGCATATTAAGTAAAAGAAGGCCTTGTGATTCTATCTGCATTAAATGTTCAGAATAGGCGAATGCAGAGAGACGAAATAGATCCCTGCCAAGACTAGGGGGAGGCTGGGGGAATAGGGCTGGGGAGTGGCTGCTAATAGGTGTCAGATTTCTTTCTGAGGTGATGAAAATGTGATAACTGCACAACTCTATTAATATACCAGAACCCATTGAATGACACACTGTAAAAGGGTGACTTCTTATGGAATGTAAGTTACAGTCTCAGCTGTTTTTGTAACAACACAACCACATCCATGTGTGTTTGGGTTAGCAGAATACGACAGTGCCCCGGAAGATCTCCCCGACCCGCCTCCCTTCCAGTCAGTGCCCCAAGGTAGTCTTGGGGGGAAATGACCGCTGATTCTGCTGCTGCTGTTCCCTTCTCAGAAGCCACTGTTTTAGACTGAGCGTGGAGCTGCGCCCAGTGTTGGCCAGGCCGCGGCAGGGTGCTTTTTGTAAAAGGACCATTTTAGTCAAATGCTTCTTTGTGATTTTGTGGTACCAGTGTGACCTGCCTTTCAACACAGGTAGCTATGCACTTTTGACTTGCTGTCTTTTTGAGGTTTTTTTTTGAAGATTGATTTCTTTCAGAGAGGGAGAGCAGACTGCCTGCTGCGAGGGGCGCAGTCCCGGGGCCCTGGGGTCGTGACCGGGGCTAGAGGCAGACGCCGGACCGGCTGATGGACCCAGTCGCCCAACTTGTTCTTTTTTTTAGTAGAAAGAATATGGATTTAAGTTTTTAAGGAATTTTTTGCAGTAGCATGTATATTATTCTCTTGATCCATTAGTAGTGTGGACTTTATTAGCTATTAAATACTTTTATCTGCCTCATCATAGCTGCTCCCCTCCTTTCCCTACACGCACACTAGAGATATGGGTTATTAATACTGTCTTTTGGGGAGCCAGATTAACATAGTTTTTTTATTCTACATGACATGTTGGAGTTTAAAATTTATTTTTATGTTTTATAAAGGTTTTATATTTTTTTAAAGTAATTGTTACTGCACATTCACTGACTGAACCCCCCAGGTACTCCTGAACTTAAATTTTATTTATTTATTTTTAAAGATTTTATTTATTTGACAGAGAGAAATACAGCCAGAGAGGGAACACAAGCAGGGGGAGTGAGAGAGGGAGAAGCAGGCTTCCCGCCGAGCAGGGAGCCCGATGTGGGGCTCGATCCCAGGTCTCCGGGATCATGACCTGAGCCGAAGGCAGTCACCTAACGACTAAGCCAGCCAGGCACTCCTGAGCTTAAATTTTAAAAGCAACTGCCCTTCCGTGTTCTTATATGCTCTTAAATATTTTAAATTCAAGTAAGGCCACTGTTGATTCTTTTGCCTTTCAGCGATGTCTTGGCATTGCCCATTTTTAAGCAGGAAGATTCCAGCCTTCCGTCGGACGGTGAGACGAAACACCCGCCCTTTCAGTATGTGATGTGCGCCGCCACCTCGCCAGCAGTGAAACTGCACGACGAGACTCTCACGTACTTGAACCAAGGTGAGTGGGCTGCGCCGGGCTCTGACGGAAGAACGGACACAGAGCTGGCGTGTGTGGGCGGTACAGCCGAACTCACGGGTAGTGATTTAAAGTCAGGTGATTTTTCTTAAATGTGACAGCTTCAGTTAACAAAAATCATAGGCATGTACTGGCAGCCAGCAGGGTCATAGTTTGTGGAAACTGATGTGCACAAAGAGAGCCTGGGCAGTAAGATTGGTTACAGGGTTTTTCGGGCAAAATCCAAAGGAGGAGCAAGTAGGAAAGGATGTCAGTTATTTTTAGGAGCGCTGGTTTCCATATGGAACTCAAGAAAAAATCAAGGAACCTGGGTCTCCGGCCTGAAGCTGGTTTGTGCTGAAAAGAGACAAGCCGCAGCAAGGCGGGGTCTGTGGCTAAGAGAGACTGTGGCCACTTTTGTCTACTTGTACTGTGTCCGCACTTTATGGGAGTAATGAGGTTTTGGTGAGAGGAAAGTGAGAGTGGGGGTAGAATTTACTGTTGGAAATCATAAGGGATTTTTTGAGTTTCTCTTAGTTTGGGCACAGGCCAGTGTGACTAACCCCATTAAACCAAAGTACTGTGTTCCACAGCCATGCATTGGTTGGATACGTGTACTGAAAGCATGTTGCGCCCTTATTTTTAAACAAAATCAAAACTTTTATTCGTAGAAAAATAGTACATCTTCTCACTGTAGAAAGATTGGGAAATACATCAAGAGGTACAGCTGGGAGTTGACTGCCCTTACAAGATAAGTAGTTTACATTTTAGGTGTATTTTTTGTGTGTGTATATCGACTTTATTTCAGCAAAATTGGAGTTAATATATGTTCACTTTAGAGCATATTGTAATTATTTTTCTGTCATTAAATAGAATCTTAAAGTCCTTGAATGTTTGGACAGAGCTATGGATTTGAGACTATTATGATTAGTACTTTGAAATATGGAAGAATAACTTACTGTAGCTTTTCATTTGATATTTAAATGTAGGATCTATGAGGTTTTACGTCAGGTTATTCTACCATAGCATCTGTACAGTACCTTAACCCTGTCGTTAACGTCGTTTGGGTAGACATTCTCTTGTTTGAGACTTGTGTCCTTTTTTTTTTTTTTTTTTTTTTTTTTTTTTTTTTTTGAGAAAGCAAGCTGGAGAGAACATGAGTGGAGGGGGGGGAAGTAGACTTGAGCAGGGCAGCCTAATGGACCCTGGAATCATGACCTGAGCTGAAGGCAGACGCTTAACTGACTCAGCCACCCAGGCATCCCCTAAGTGTCCTATGTGAAAGGCCCTGCGTTGGGCTTCCCTGCTCAGTGGAGAGTCAGCTTCTCCCTCTCTCTCTGCCCCTCACACCACTCGAGTCTGCTTCTGTTTCTGCTTTTTATCCGGCTTGTGCTCTGTCTCAAATAAATAAGGAAAATTAACAGAAAAAAAAAAGTACCTTGAGTTTGTATGGCAAGATTTGTTTTAGATGTAAAAATATCAAAAGAAACCACATAGGGACATGGCTCTTCACTGTAGCTTTATTTCTAATAACAAGGAAATACCCTGTATTTCTCTTACTTGGGGAGGAGTTGAATAAGTTCTTTTATGTCCATACCATGGGATGAATGAGTGTATGTACACATGCGCACTCACACACACACACACACACACACACGCCCTCATTTAAGGGAATGTGTTAGATGTGTCTATACAAACTGGAAAAAGATATTTCATGTTGTTAAAAGTTGGAATCTACCATCTGTAGTAATGATCTGAGTGCTTACTATGTATGAAGCATTGTACTAAGTATTATACGTGTGTTCTATCATTCCCACAGTAACTCTAACTCTAGGAGAAATTTTATTAATTCATTTTTGGGGTACCTGGCTGGCTTAGCTGTTAGAACATGCGACTGTTCTTTGTTTTGTTCTGTTTTGTTTTTTTCCTTTTATCTTTTTCAGAGAGAGAGCATGAGGTGGGGGAGAGGGAGAGAGAATCCTAAGCAGGCTCCACACCCAGCGCGGAGCCCTACTTGCGGCTTGATCTCACCACCCTGAGATCATGACCTGAGCCAAAGTTGAGAGTTGGACACGTAACGGCTGGGTCGCTGAGGTGGAACATGTGACTCTTGATCTCGTGGTCATGAGTTCAAGCCAGGAGCTCAGGCTTACTTAGAAAAGATCCATTTTTAGATTTATGAACCAAGCTGTGAGCCGTTGGTTCAAAATTTGCTCAGTGTGAATTTGATCAAGCTTAGATTTGGATAAAAGCAACTCTTCAGTGTGTGCAACTCAGTGCATTTTTACATGTGTTAGTCCCTGGAAGCGACTGTCTGTCCGGTGTTTCCGCACCGTAGCAGGCTCCCTTGTGTCCCTCCCGGGTGGCACTCCAGCTTGACTGTAGCTAGTATAAGTGCAGGTGATGTTCTTGTACTTGACTCTGCTCACTGCAGTATTTTTTTTTTAAGATTTTATTTATTTCACGGAGAGAGAGAGGGAGCATGAGTGGGGGGAGGAGGAAGGGGCAACGGGAGAGAGATAGGGAGACTCCCCACCAAGCTGGGAGCCCAACACGGGGCTCAACCCCAGGACCCCAGGACCATGACCAGAGCCAAAGGCAGATGCCCAACCAACTGAGCCACCCAGGCATCCCTACTCACTATGGTATTAATGATCAATCTTTTCTTGGCTGTAGAATTTATTTTTTAATTTCTTTGTTTTTATTTTTTAAAAACATACGAATAGGAGTATGTAGGGTGGCTCAGGTGGTTAAGCATCTGCCTTTGGCTCAGGTCATGATCCCAGGGTCCTGGGATTGAGTCCCACTTTATTTGAGAGAGAGTTTGCCCACAAGCAGGGGGAGGGGCAGAGGCCAAGGGAGGAACAGGCTCAGGCAGGGAGCCTTTTTCTCTCTTTCCCTCTGCCCCTCCCCTCTGCTCGTGTTCTCTCTCTCTCTCCTGCACTCTCTCTGTCTCAAATAAATCTTTAAGAAAAAACATGAATAATGGGGTGCCTGGGTGGCTGAGTTGGCTGAACATCCAGCTCTTAATTCTGGCTCAGGCCATGGTCTCAGGGTTGTGAGGTTGGGCCCCATGTGGGGCTCCCCACTCAGGGAGGAGCCCAGTTCTCTCCCTCTCCTCCTGTCCCTTCCCTTGCTTGAGGGCCTGCATGCGTGTTCTCTCTCTCTCTCTCTCTCTCTCTCTCAAATAAGTAAGTCTTTAAAAAATACCATTTGAGGGATGCCTGGATGGCTCAGTCAGTAAAGTGTTTGCCTTTGGCTCACATTATGATTCCATGGTCCTGGGATGGAATCCCCTTTGTGATCTCCCTGCTCAGCAGGGAGCATGTTCCTCCCTCTGCCTGCCGCTCCCCCTGCTTGTGCGCACACTCTCTCATATAAATAAAATCTTTAAAAATAAGTAAATAAAATTAAGTAACCATTAAAAGCACATTAAACATAAAGGGATTATTTTATATACCTTTCCCAAGAATTATAAAACCTTTACTATAATACATGAGTGCAGATATACATACTACAATGTATATAGTGTTTTCACAGACTTGTCTTCTAGCATTTATCACTTTGACAAAAGGTTCTGGGCCCATGATTTGTCATGAATCCCCTAAGATTGTTGGCAATTTTTTATAAATGTGTATGTTTCTAAGAAGAGGATCCATAGCTTTTTCCAGAGCCAGGCAGGGTCTGGCATGGGGTGACATGTGGCTGAGTGTCTTTAAGCCCGTCTCTTTTAAGCTGCAGAAGCAGACAGAGGTCCAGGCTTCGCAGGGTACCTTCAGGTGATGGGACTCCCTTTTCAAAGGAAATAGTCTCAGTACCTGCACATGCAGTTTTGATTTTTTTTTTTTTTTTTAAGATTTTATTTATTTGACAGAAACACAGCCAGAGAGGGAACACAAGCAGGGGGAGTGAGAGAGGGAGAAGCAGGCTTCCTGCCGAGCAGGGAGCCAGATGTGGGACTCGTCCCGGGTCTCTGGGATCATGACCTGAGCCGAAGGCAGTTGCTTGACCAACTGAGCCACCCAGGCGCCCCAATTTTTTTTTTAATATGGAAACCTTTCATGCAGCATATGGTATAAAGAGAATCGGAGTTAGGTTTGGAAAATAATAATGAGACTTGATTAATTTTATCATTTTTTCATCTGGAGTGACATTGTCATGGAAAGTTCTTGTGAAGTCTACCTAGGTAACACCATTTTGGTATTGATGGTTTGACTTAAGTGTTGACATAATTTACTGCCTGTGTTTTTAGTGATGATCAGATTGTCACTCACTTTTTAAGGCTCATGAATCCATTTTCTTGCATTCAGATGAAGTCTTCAGTCCCACCAAAGAAAATGACTTACCATGGCAATGTTGCCTTGTTTATCAGACAAGGATGTAAAAACTCTGTAAGGAGGGGTTAGACAGGGTACTTGAAAATGTCATTTGTCAGCACAAGCTTATTGTTTTTTTAACTCATCTGAGTTTATCTACATTCATTCTAGTATACGAGAGGAAAATTGGAAATAATGGTGATGATTAATGAAAGCACAGTTATCTCCATTTTATGATTATATGAAAACTTTGGAGGGAGTAATTGTGGATTATTGACCATGCCATGCCATGGTTTTTTAAAAAAATTTTTTTAAAGATTTAAAGGTGTTCTGATTCCAAACCTAGTTTTCTTAACCACCCAAGTAGTTACTGGAATAATTCCAGTGTTTTCTGAGTTTTTAATTAATTGTCACCATTTAAAATATAACATGTTTGGGGCGCCTGAGTGGCCCAGTTGGTTAAGCGGCTGCCTTCGGCTCAGGTCATGATCCTGGAGACCTGGGATCGAGTCCCACATGGGGCTCCCTGCTCGGCGGGAAGCCTGCTTCTCCCTCTCTCACTCCCCCTGCTTGTGTTCCCTCTCTCGCTGTGTTTCTCTCTGTCAAATAAATAAATAAATTCTTAAAAAAAAATAAATAAAATATAACAAGTTTTTTTGTTTTTTTTTTTTTTTAAGACTTTATTGACACAGAGAACACAGGCAGGGGGAGTGGCAGAGGGGAGAGGGCAAAGCAGGCCCCTGCTGAGCAGGGAGCCCGATGCCCAGGCTGATGCCCATGCTGAGGCTTGATCCCAGGACCCTAGGATCATGACCTGAACCGAAGACAGTCACTTAACTGACTGAGCCACCCAGGTGCCCCAAAGTTTAACCGTTTAAATAAATAATTTATATACATGGTTCAAAATTCAAAAGGTATGAAAGAGTATACAGTAAAAAGTCTTTCCCTGTCGCCCAGTTATCGTGTTTTGCTTGCCTCAGGCAGCCACTGAATTGGAACCATTTAAAAATACCTAAGAAGATTCTAATCATGTTTGATGACAGTCATTGTAGAACACAAGCTTACATAGTTAATATTTTATTGGATTTATTCCAGTAAACTTACTTGTTCATGTGGTGGTGAATTGTGTGCCTAAGCCTGGTGGCGGTAAATGCGATGGCCTTGGTACTAAAGGATGAAATGTGAAAAGGAGCGTGACCGTAGCATCTCTGTAGGAAGGCGTGGAGGCGCTGTCTTACATGGCTGCCAGTGAAACCGCACTGCCTGGGGTGTGAGCACCCCTGTTGCCTGTAGGATGTCCTGAAGCACGTTCTTCACATACTCTGATTTCTTCTAAATGCTCGTGTTACAGTGAACAGTGATTTAAAAATGTCTCTTGTGCCTTTTCTGCATGTGGGGAGGTGGGAAGTGGAGAGGGCCGTGGTGAGTAGGGGCTGTCTGCAGTCTCAGGAACAGGGCTGTCTGTGTGTGGGTCCCGTGCCATCACTTGCTAGCCTAGGCAAGTTCCTTGATTTAATACCCTCCACATCAGGGATTGGAGAATTAGATTGAATTAGTGTGTGTAATGCACTTCTAAGCTAGGCAGCACACAGGACGCACATGAGCCCTGCTGCTGTTGCTCTCATTTATAACAAGGAGCTTACTGGTTTCTGGCTGTAC
The DNA here is from genome assembly GCA_004023965.1 of Spilogale gracilis. Classification (NCBI taxonomy): domain Eukaryota; kingdom Metazoa; phylum Chordata; class Mammalia; order Carnivora; family Mephitidae; genus Spilogale; species Spilogale gracilis. The sequence goes on from PITA01004544.1 coordinate 83,082, forward strand.
TGGAAAACCCATCTATGTAGACCTTGGGTGCTGTGTTAGTTTCCTGTTGCTGCTGGATGAGCGGTTCTTACAAGTGGCTAGGACCCAGCCTGGGACTCCATACCTGTTTAATGACTCAGGAAGTTTGCCTTGTTTGTCGGAAAGTATGTTATTATAGTCTTTTATTTTCTATATTATTTTTTAAAAGATTTTATTTATTTGAGTACAAGCCATGGGGAGGGGCAGGAGGAGAGGGAGAAACAGACTCCTGGCTGAGCAGGGAGTCTGACATGGGGCTCGATCCCAGGACTCTGAGATTACACCTAAGCTGAAGTCAGATGCTTAACCGACTGAGCCACCGCTAAACATTTTATTTTTAAGCAATCTCTGTACCCAACATGGGGCTTGAACTCACAATCCCAAGATCAAGAGTCATACTGTCCACTGATTGAGCCAGCTGGGTACCCCTAGAGAAACCATTTGAAGAATAACAAATGTTTTGGAGCCCCCCCCCCTTTTTTAGATTACTTTTGATTTTAGAAGAATAAAAGTCTATATAGTGCTTTAATATAGGAGCAACAGGGGCGCTTGGGTGGCTCAGTTGGTTAAGCGACTGCTTTCGGCTCAGGTCATGATCCCGGAGACCCGGGGTCGAGTCCCACATCGGGCTCCCTGCTCGGCAGGAAGCCTGCTTATCCCTCTCTCACTCCCCCTGCTTGTGTTCACTCTCTGTCTGTGTTTCTCTTTGTCAAATAAATAAAATCTTTAAAAAAATAAGTAAGTAAATAAATAAATAAATATATTAAATATATATAAATATATATAGGAACAACAAATCCTGAAATGTGTTTGTAGAAACAGATTGACCCTTATTTGAGCACAGAAGTATCCTTGTTATGTTGATTAGGAAAAATGCTATAAAGGAAGATGAGAATATTGAGTTTTATCCTTGATTTAATCTTTTCAATCCTGAGAATTTTGAGATTTTGAGGGTCATAACGTAATCCTGGTGGGACAAGTTTTCTCTCCATTGTGGCACGGTTGCTATGCACCTTTTCTACCTCCCACCTCATTGGCTGCTTTTCTTTGTGTTATTGTGTATCCCAGAGAAGATCTTGACCTTCTTCTCTTTTTCTACACTCACTTCTCAGATGATTGTGTCCTTAAGTAGCTTTACCTAAAAGCCGTAACCCTGAAAAGTCCCCTGTTCATATCTCCAATCGGGATTTCTTCCTCTGAGCTCCAGGTTTGTAAATCAGCCTGATTATCAATTTAGATGGCTAGTAGGTATCTCAGACTAAATGTATTCAGTTGCACTTTTGGTTTTCTTCCCCAAGTCTACTCCTGGTGGTCTTCGTTATGTTCAGGACCTTCTGTGGCCAAAAATTTCAAATAATCCTCAACTCTTTTTTTTTTCCCTCACACACTGTACATTCTAATGTACCAGCAAATGTTTAGGCCCTCCCTTCAGAGTAATCTTGAGTGACAGTTTCTTACCGTCTTCACTCCTGCTCTGTATTTGAGTGATTGTTCAGACCAAGGGATTTATGCTAATCTGATAAGCGGAAATTGTTTTCAGTGTGATTTTAATTTGCATTTCCCTGAAGGAAATTGGATGTTTTTTAGTATGTTTAAGAACCGTTGAGGGGCGCCTGTGTGGCTCAGTCGGTTAAGTGGCTGCCTTCGGCTCAGGTCGTGATGCCAGGGTCCTGGGATCGAGTCCCACATGGGGCTCCGTGCTCAGCAGGGGGGGCCTGCGTCTCCCTCTGCATGCTCTGCCAGCTGCTCCCTCTGCTTGTGCTCTCTCTCTGACAAATAAATCTTAAAAATCTTAAAAAAAAAAGAACCATTGATATTTCCTTCTTTTGTGAACGTGTTTATGTCATTGCTCATTTTTTTTTCTTGTGGGAATGTTGGACATTTCTTCATGATTTTGTAGACGTTCTTTTTGTATTAGCAAGATCAGCCCTTTGTGGCTGATGGGAGTTGCAGGTACCGCCCCCTTGCATGTTTCCCATGTGTATTGACGAGTCAGAATCCCCTAGTCGAAGAATGTAGTATTTATTTAACTTAACTGGGGTAACCAGGTTGCTCTTCAGAAAAACCTTTATCAGTTCAGATCCCTCCCACATTTTATGTGCTTATTTCTCATGTACTTGCTTTTTAATGAAACATTTTTTGTTGGTCTGATAGCACATTTTATTTTTTATGGCCTAAATTTTTGTGGGGTTGAGTGTAATTTTAAATGTATGATGGTATAGTTTTCAAAAATGCCTATTCATATGATTTATTTTAAAATTTCCTGTTTTCTGAGTTTAGATCCTTTTTAAGTATTCTGCAGGTTTAACTCTTTAAAAATGTCTCTTGCCATAGTATTATGTATGGTGATCTCTCTCAATTTGTTGAATGACCTAAGGACTCTCCTTAGTAACTTACTCTAGATAATGGTTTTCTTCACCAGCTTTGGAGTGATTTGGTTCTATTTTGTGACCATATGATCTAGTACCCTTTGTATATTTTTATATAGGGTAAGCCCACTGCAGTGCGGACTAGATCATAAAGACCCCCGACTTTATATGGTTCTGGGAGCACTCCTTAATTACTGTTGATTTTCTCCATATCAAATATACTGTCATATTTATTGCTTAATGACAGATAATCCAGAAATCATTTTTGTGGGCCTGGAATACATTCTTAACTTTGGGCAGCAGCTTATTTTCCTGAAATACAGTTGGTGTATAAGTCTCTGTTTGTGTTTTCTTATGAACACTAACTGAGCAGTGAGAGAATGTGAGTTGGGCTCGTTGGTCACAAGGACATAGGCTCTAGGATTAAAATTTGGTCTCGGCTCACACAAAATGCAGTACACAGATGTGCATAGTATCACTCCTCCTAATAGCCAAGAAGGAGGGACAGCCCAGATGTCTGTCAGCTGAACGGATGAACAGAGTGTATGTTCGTGCGATAGGAAGGCAGGCAGTGCAGGGACACCTCACACCGACTGTAGGCCCTGCCCCGGACCCCACGGTGGGGTGCTGGAGGAGGTGCGTCACATGAGGTTTTGGGGTTCTCAGTGGATATACAAGTTATCTTGACACCATCCTGAGTCTGTTAAGTGTGCAGTAGCGTTAATGTCTAAGAAAACATGTATATACTTTTTTCTCAGGGTTTTATTTATTTATTTGACAGAGAGACTGTAATAAGCAGGGAGAGTGGGAGATGGAGAGGGAGAAGCAGGCTGTCTGCTGAGCACGGAGCCCAACATGGGGCTCAATCCTGGGACCCCAAGATGACGACCCGAGCCAAAGCAGATGCTTGACTACCTGGGCCATCCAGGTGCTTCAACATTTTTAATTAAAAAATACTTTATTGTTGGGGCACCTGGGTGGCTTAATCATTAAGCATATGCCTTTGCCTTTGGCTCAGGTCACGATCCCGGAGTCCTGGGCCTGAACCCCGCATCGGGCCACCTGCTCGGCGGGAAGCCTGCTTCTCCCTCTCTCACTCCCCCTGCTTGTGTTCCCTCTCTAGCTATGCTACTCTCTGTCAAATAAATACAATCTTAAAAAAAAAATCACAAACTTGATTGCTAAAAAGTGAGCTAATGCCCGATCACAGCTCACCATAACAAATATAATGATGATGAAAAAGTTCAAAATACTGTGAGGATTAGAAAACGTGATGCAGGGACACAAAGTGAGCAGCCGCTGTTGGGAGAAAGGGCGCCCGGTAGACTTGTTGAGTGCACGGTTGCTGCAGACCTTCAGTACAAAGGACTGTCATTTCTGCAAAGTACAGTAAAGTGGAACACGGCGCAGGGAAGATCTGCCCGCCCTAACACCCGCTACAGCACGCGAGGACGTTAGTGAAGGAAGCCCGTTAACCACATGCGCTGTGAGCCCATGTGCATCACGTGTGGGAAGTAGGCCAATCCCTAGAGGCAGAAAGCAGCTCGAGGAGCAGTTTCCAGGGGCTGGGGTAGGCGAGGGTGGACCGTGACTGCTGAGCGGTAGAATTTTCTTTTGGGGTGATGAAAATGCTCTACAGTTGGTAGTGGTGATGGTTACACAATTCTGAGTATACTAAAAATCAGTTAATTGTACACTTCTTAAAAGGGTGAATTTTATGATATGTAAGTTATCTCAATAAAACTGATAAAAATTTGGCCTTGGACTATGCATGTATGTGTAATGAAGACTTAGTGTGGGACCATAACAAATGAAGATGAATTGAGAGAAACTTCAGTCTTCTGTAAATGTGCAAGGAGGAGAGGATGGTGTTGGCAGGGAAGAGAAGGACCAACATGAATCTGCTCCTCCAGTTGAATTTTTACTTTGAAAGATTTTATTTACTTATTACAGTGAGAGTGAATGTGTGTGCACGCCCATGCCTACACACACGCTCACACGTGTGGGGTGGGGAGGAGCAGACGGGGAGGGAGAGAATCCCAAGCCGACCCTGCGCTGAGCACTGAGCCCAAATCGAGTCTGTCACTCAACCTGCCAGGCCACCCGGGCGCCCCAAGAGACCAATGAATCTTTATGTTAAACAGTGGTATTCTGGATTGTTGGTGATACACAGTTTCTTCACATTCGGCAATTTCTTTAAAATAGGTCAGTCTTATGAAATTCGGATGCTGGATAACCGGAAAATGGGAGATATGCCTGAGATCAGTGGAAAATTGGTAAAGGTAAGGATGATGCATCTTAATTCCTAACAGATACTACAGTGGTTGAAAAAAATAGCACTTTGTCTGTAAAACTTTTGTTTTTTTTTCCATAGGAGTTACTTAAAAATTATTTAATTTCACTCTAAGAAGTAATGGCTATATTGAAATTCCTAACTCTTTGAGCTGTGTTTTGTTTACTTCTCTGTCAGACAGAAGTGATAGCGGTTCTAGAGTGAGGTCAGTGTGAGAGCCCTTTGGGAACTCAGGTACATAGTTGCAGCTGTCAGAGACTTCTTTTGTTTTCTTTATGAATATATAATGTATTTGTTTCAGGGGTACGGGTCTGTGCTTTATCAGTCTTACACAGTTTGCATAACACATACCCTCCTCGGTGTCCATCACCCAGCCCCCCCATCCCTCCCACCCCTCTCCCCTCCAGCAGCCCTCTGCTTGTTTCCAGATTAAGAGTCCCTTATGGTTTGTCTCCCTCTCTGGTTTCGTCTTGTTTCATTTTTCCCTCCCTTTCCCTGTGTTAAGGCTAACACATTCGGCGTGTCCGGGAATGCCAGTTGCCCAGCACACAGAGGCCTGAGAGTCTTTGGGATAGTTTAGCCTTTCTCCCAGTTCTCTGAGAGGCTGAGGGAAAGATGGGGTTCTGTGCCCCACCAGCCAGTGTCTTGCCAACTTGGAGTGAGCTCCCAGCCTTTCCCGACTTCCGGGGCCCTCACCTTACCTGGAACAGAGGGAGAGGGGCTATTTGCCGTTTGTGCTCTGAGTCTGTCGTGTGTGTGCTCAGTTAGTGGGTGGGCATTGTGATCATAGTGCTTACTACGGGGCTCACCGTTTTAAAAAGCCATCATCCTTTAGAGTGAGCAAGCCCTGCTTGGATTGGCTGTTCTCTTCTGGGCTTTCATGAGAAATAGTGATGGTCCGGCGTGGGAGCCAGACTTCACAGCTGTCATTTCCAGCGGGCAGGAAGCTTAGGGCTGTGTAAGATGCTCTCAGGATGCCCTGGTCCCCAAGCTGGCTTATTGTCAGGCCATTGGGTGCGCTCCTGCGCCAGCCGCCTCACACCCAGTTAAAATCCAGCCAGGGATACATATTTAAAGGGAAGGTGTGGGTGAAAGTTAAATTTGGTGACTGTGAGATGCTTGTTTCTTGTTTTTGTTTTTTTTTTTTTTAGAAGTGTAGAAAAATTGTTTATAGATTTGGCTATAAAATGGAGTAAGGCATTGTCATGTACCCTGTATTGGAGCTTAAAACTGGATTCAAAAATGTTAGGACACAACTAAAAAACACTTACATGATAAAATCGACACAGACCCAGAAATAGAATGGTCTGGTGCAGCCACATGTGCTTGTCATGCACGGCTGTTGTGACGAGCGTCACCTGCGTACGGTGCCAGGGGACGCTCGCCCGCCAGCTGCCACTGCATCTGTTCCCCCTCGGGCTTGCTTGCTTTGTTTTGTTTTTGTTTTTGCTGGACTATAGAATTTACTGACTCATAATTTTAATTCCTCTCTTAAACAGTAATTTTAACTAACTTCATCATTCATAGCTATTCAGCATCCTGAGGAGAATGAAGCACACGCTGGCCTGTGGACCTATCCAGTGCCAACATTAAGTTTCCATCGAAGCACTGGAGAAAGTCACTTTTGAAGCAGTCTCTCACTTCTCAGCGAAGACCAGCCGGCTTTCTAGGGCAGCTCCCTGTGAATAGGTGGTCAGGTTGAGAAAGACTCGCTCTGGGAGGGGGACTGAATGTCTAGAATACTTCTGGGAAGCCAGTGAGAAATACCTCTCACGTCAACTTGGAATGGCAGGGCTGATGAAGGTGTTCACTGCTGCTTTCGGTCCAGCTTCCTCGGGTTCACTTCCAAATCAAAATACTTAAAATGATTGACACGAGTCAAGGAAGGAAGGCAAAAGCGACTCTTCGTCATGGGAGAGTGAGCTGTTGACAGGAAAGAAACCATCCCCCGTCAGCGAAAAGTCGCGGTTTTGTTGGCTGTAAACCAGCATACTCTGCCTAGACAAGGATACTTATTTTGAAAGCATTGGTTTCTCTAAACAGCTTCCAGGTTGGAAAGGTTAATTTTAAAAGGCTTAAATCCGCTCTGTCTTCACTTGATAAACCACACTTATCTGATAGTTGGTGGCCGGGTCAGGAGGCGTCCGGGGGAGCTCCCCAAGTCTAATTCCTGGCCCCACGGTCATTGACTCTGCTACTCCAGGGGAGTCCTGCGGAGCGAGGGCTGGGGTGTTGTCAGGGCTGCCCTGGAGCTTGTCGGCTGAGCGTCCAGCACTCTGAAGGGCTCCTCCTATCTGTCCTGAGGACCCCTCTGTCTGTTGCCGGATGTCGGAGTTAATGACTTCTTCCCTTCCAGTTTCATTTAAGAAGTTTTTTTTTATATATTGCCGCTTCTTAACTGTGGTTCTTTCATATTCCTTACTGAACTGTCTTAGTCTGACCTTTTAGAACGGGGTTTAGTAAAGCTCTCATTCTGATACCTACATTCTCATACTATTTTCTTCTGAATTTGTGGATTCAGTTAAGTATGGGAGAATCAGAATCCTGTCATTTCCCTGTTGCTCTTTATTGTGAGCTGAGCGTGTTGGTGAGTGACCCAGGGGCCACCGGCAGCCCGAGCGCCCTCCCGGTGAGGTCTGCTGGCAGCGGCCGGGCCCTGTAGCCGTGGGCGCAGGGGCGGAAGGCAGACGGGCAGGAATCAGCAGCAGCTGCCCACTTTGGCCTCTTTTTAAGCAACAGTTGATCCTTGAACAGCACAGCTTTGAATGGTACGGGTCCATTTGTCAGGCAGATTTCTCAGTACAGTACGGTACTGTCGGTGTATTTTCTCTTATGATTTTCTTAGTAACTTTCGTTTTCTCTAGATGACTTTATTGTAAGAATACAGTATGTACTATATATGACATAAAATATGTTCTTCAGCCGTTGATGTTATCTGTAAAGCAGGCTCAGTGGGCTATTAAATACTTAAGTTTTGGGGGAGTTCCGTGTCCCTAAACCCCATGTAGTCAAGGGTCAACTATATTTCAAATTAAAATATGGCTACGTTGGGGCTCCTGGGTGACTTAAGTCGATTGGGTATCTGCCTTCAGCTCAGGTCATGATCCTGGGGTCCAGGGATTGAGCCCCACATTGGACTCCCTGCTCGCAGGGAGCCTGCTTCTCCCTCTCCTCCCTGCCCTGCTCTCTCTCACTCTCTCTCAAATAAATAAAATATTTTTTAAAAAATATGGCTACTTTTAAATAGGTTGCTTCAAAATAGTTATCTACTATGGGCAGTGTCTGGTGGGTAGGGAAGACGGGGGCACTAAAGTAATATTTTTATGTATTGCTAACAGATTACTTCTTATTTATACCAGAGTGTCCGCTGGAAATATGAATATCTTACTGCATCATGAGAAAGTTGTCTATAAATGTATCACAGACACGAATTAGTTCAAATGTGGTATCTATCTGAAGGCATTTGGATGACCTGTTTTCCTGTTTCTGGAATGAAACAGTAGTTGGCAGTCCAAACCTGGGGGAGGCGAAGGGGAGATGGGCGGGGAGCAGAGCGCCGGCCCAGCGTGTGTGCAGTCAGGTCTGCCCTAGGAACCGTAGTGTTTGGATAAAGTTCACCTTTGGGGTTTTGTTGTTGTTGTTTTTAACTCCTTGCTTACCTCAGGTAACCTTTTGCAAATGAAATAGTAGAGAATGACTTTTGCATATATGTTCTTTTTTTTGCTGGGTCTTACTTTGCAGATTACCCCACCTGTTCTTTGACTATCTCTTTATTTTTTAATTTCATTGAAGTGTAATTAACATAGTGTTATATTAGTTTCAGGTGTATGATACAATAATTCAGCATTTCTCTAGATTAGTAATTATCCTTGAGGGTCTTTAAAGAAGTTCACTTATTAACTTATTTTAAATGAACAGTTTTACCATTGTACCTGAGTTTCTCTGTTTCTGTTTATGCTACTCTTTGACTTTAGTAATTCCTGTGTGCATCTGATATATTCTTCATAGAAATGGAATTCTTGCTCACTGATTTTTATGGGCGTGTACCTTAGTTCTGAATTGCAATATCAGATTGTCAATAAAAAATTTACCTAAGTAATCATTTTACTTGTGCCTTTTATTTCTGAGTTATTCCTATATTCCAAGAACAAAGCAGTTCACTTAGAAAATGTTTAAAGCAGAATTTTTTTTGGTATACTCTTCTATTTTAGGTTAATGCATAAGAAGTGAAAAGTGCTTCTACATTTTAGCTGGACCAGCTCAAAAGTGTTCCCTTTCCCCCTTGCCCCATAGAGCATCATCAGAGTGGTATTCCATGACCGGCGGCTGCAGTACACGGAACACCAGCAGCTTGAAGGCTGGAAGTGGAACCGGCCAGGAGACAGACTCCTCGATTTAGGTAGGAGTGGCTGTCAGAAGACGCCGCAGAGATGGAGGCAGTTGTTTGGTAGGGAAGGCGCCATATGTTTGATTGTTTGGAGACAGTTTTGGTGTTAGCAGATCCCATGGGCCTTGAGTTGTTACATAGTTTAGAAATGAAGTGGTTTTTTGGCACTTAAGGAACCTGAGCCAGGAATTTGGAGTAGGAAATCCTTGATGTAATTCTCAGTTGGCACCATCCATCCTGTGTTGAGTAAAATGAAGTAGAGACCACGGTGGGAGAAATTCTGATAGCATTAGGTGGGTTTCGATGTTGGCATCGTTGACCAGGGAAACACTGGGAAAAAAGGTTCTGCATGGAGGTGAACTGATCTCATTTGAACGTGATTATAATAAGTTGTGAGCTTTTTAATTATTCGTGGGTGAGTTTCTGTGTAACTTTTTTTAAAATACAGATATTCCAATGTCTGTGGGAATAATTGACACAAGGACAAATCCAAGCCAGTTAAATGCAGTTGAGTTTCTGTGGGACCCTGCAAAGCGCACGTCTGCTTTCATTCAGGTTTGGAGTTTTTACATATTAGAAGTGTATTAGCCTAAATTTAAAAGACCATGGGTGAGATTCAGTCCTTGACACATGATGTTAGCTTCTTTAAGAATCTTTAGTATTCTGTGGTTCTTGGTTTACCACACACTGTCTCTTGCCAACGAATAGTCACTTGGAACATGGCTCCTGTTAGTTGGCCTCGTGCTCGTGTGTGGGAGAGGGGCAGCAGTGGTGGGAATGAGCGCTGTCCTCAGTGAACCTTGAAGGCTAACAGAAGAGTTTAGATCGATATAGGCAGGGTGAGTCATAGCCACTGCCCAGGAGGTCTCACAGCTGGTGTGTGTAGGCACAACAGTCACCCGAGGGCTTGGCTAGAGTTGGGGTGGTGAGAGAAGAGGGCAGGCGACAGAAGCTGTCAGCAGTGAGGGTTTGCTTGCTGTGGACTGGGCCATGTAGAAGGCCGAGGGCCCCGTGTCCAAGAGCGTCGTTTGGTCCAGAGTGGGGGGAGGAGCAGTCCCTGTAACCCGAACAAGTCCTGTGTGAGAGGAGAGGCATTGGACTGGGGAAGAGCTCATTGCCAGGAAGTTCAGAAAGGCCCATTTGGATATGTGAAAGGAAAGCCATACGGAGGAATTCATGACAGCCGTCTGGCCAATATGCAGGAGTTTGTTTGAAAGGATCCTGAATTTATGGCTGGAGTAGGACATCTGAGAAGGAACAAAATAGAAGGAGACTCGGTGGACGGTACTTTGAGCCCCTTTCAGCTTGAGCTGTTTTCCAGGTACACTGCATCAGCACGGAATTTACTCCCCGGAAGCACGGAGGTGAGAAGGGAGTGCCTTTTAGGATTCAGGTTGACACCTTTAAGCAGAATGAGAACGGAGAATACACAGATCATCTACACTCAGCTAGCTGCCAAATCAAAGTGTTTAAGGTAAGTGGTAGAAACCAGGCTTTGAGGAGCTAAGGCCCAGTTGTGCTTGTAAATTGTCCGTCTTCAGCCTGATGGAGGAAATCATTTGCTTTGTTTTTAAGCCAAAAGGTGCAGACAGGAAACAAAAAACGGACCGCGAGAAAATGGAGAAGAGAACAGCTCATGAGAAAGAAAAGTATCAGCCGTCCTACGACACCACCGTCCTCACCGAGGTAGTGCAGGGCCGCGTTTTGGCCCCGGAGGCCACGCGGCGCTTCGCATCCTAGCGCCCTCTCTGCAGGGGGTCTGGCTACAGAGTACAGAGGGTGGGGAGGTTGAGGGTAGATGGACACGATACTCACTGTGGAGTTCACGGGGAAAGATTTTGTTTAAATGGGGGGTTTTCATAGGTTAGTCTCCTGGGAGCGGTCTTGACTGAGATGCTGAAAGCCCAGTGCGGCCTCAGAAGCGGCCTTACAAACCTGGACGCTGGCAAGAGATTAAGGCGGGGCCTAGAATGTCTGATTTTTGTCACTGCTGGGGTTTTGCATTTTTTTTTTAACTTTGAATCCTGCTAGTCATACATTTGTTTAATTGGACTGCAGAGACATAAAACAGGGTATTAGATCTTTCTTTGTATAATGAAAAGACATTGATCCCAATCTTTGGTGTTTGTCCAGATGAGGCTTGAGCCTATAATTGAAGATGCAGTTGAACATGAGCAGAAAAAGTCCAGCAAGCGGACTTTGCCAGCAGACTACGGTGATTCTCTGGCAAAGCGAGGCAGTGTAAGGGACTTCTGCTTCTCTTTTCATTGTGCAAGAAACCTTGTGCAGTGTTAGATATAGGACCGACTTCCACCGAAAAGTAAAGCCAAATTTGTTTTTGATGTCCTTGTCTTGATTTAATTTGCTTTTGTTTAGACTTCCTGCTTTCTGTTTGTTCCTCACTGAGGAAAATTTCCTAAATCTAACACTTTAAAACAAAGTTGAGCATATTGGGTGGTTTTGGAGGGAAGAACGACAGTCAGAAATGTGTCCCCTCCCTGCCCCCTCCCCTCCTCCCTCCCTCCCTCTCCTCTGCACACACACTTCCTTCAAGAGCACTGAAATTAATTGAAAATAGTTTCTTTAGGAAAAAAGTTATCATTTTCGTGTAATTAAAAAAGGTTTTGCTTCTCATGTGTGTGACAGACTTTGATGAGTAGACACGGTGGCAGCAAGCTTGACACGAACACGCAGCACTCTGTGTCCCGTCTCCTTGCATGCAGTGTAAGAATGTGCGTCTGTCTGCGCTTTGAAAAGCCTCTCTGGCAGCACTGGTGGAAAGAAATCTTTGCCCTGGTGCCTCCCCTTGGCTCCTGCACCGTGATCTTGTGCTTCAGGCCTCGTTACCCTCAGACCTGACGGCCCCTCCACCCAGTCAGGGGCTTGGCCTTGTCGGCCTCGGTGCAGCAGATCCGTATTTGATGGCCCGGTTCTTTATCGAGCGGCCCACCAAGGTCTGTCCTGTTCTTTAAGCTCAGACCACCACGTACCCACAGTAGGTGCGAACACTGAGCATTCTCTCAACTTTTAAAAGTAACTGTTGTCATACGTATCCGTGGCCACTCTCTCCATCTCATTGCAGGGTTTGTACTGTCAAGGTGCCAAACATGGGATTTCCTCACTTACATGTGTATGTATAATTTTCCGTGCTATGAAAGTCACAGGCACTATCGCAGGAACTTCATTTCCAAGTGAAAGCATTGCGTGACAGTGTCTTACGTGCTTCTTTATGCGGTAACCCTGGATGAGTAGTTACCTGGGTGGATGAGGACACACACGATGCATTTCCTGTAACTGGGCTTCTGGATCTGGGTCAGAGGTCATATGAAACGACTGCTCCTTCCCTGGGATGCTCCCCCCCCCTTTTATGTTTGTGACCCTCTATCTCGTTTCCCAGCTGAAGACTCACAAATAGTTCCTGGTAGACTTTTCTGGGAGATCCTGGTAACTCGAGTCACTTTTCCCTTCTCGTTGGAAACTAATTACTCGACTAAGCTCGTTGGAAACTAATTAAAAAGAATGGGTTCTGATAATTAATAAATTAATCTATTATAGCCCAGAGCTAATCTGGAGATGATAGAATTGTTGGTCAATTATTACTGATTCTTAACTCAAGTATAAAGTGTACAAAACATCAGCGGTTCACTGGCCTGGGATTTCACATCTTCCTAGAGCGCGTTGTTTGCTCCCCTGGGCTAAGTTTGGTTGGGTTAAGATACTTCTAGGGGGTGGTTAGAGATCCTCTTTGAAACCTGTTTTAAAAAAGTAAGATACAGATGAATCCCTTAAAAACATCCGCAGCATTTCCTGTATTTCTGCAAGTGCCTACAAACAAAGGCCAGCGTTTCTCACAGCTGTGGATAGTGACAGTTGGCTTGCGTTAGGAAGGGAGGTCAGGCTCCTCTGTTAGAAGGTGTCGTGTGACCTGCTCCCACACTGAGCTAGAGGCCCTTACTGCCGGTCCTGCAGTGAGTCCTCGAAGGCGTCCTCTGGTCTTGGTCTCTGAAATGTGTTTTCCTGGCTCACCTCGGGGCTGCCCGTGTTCATGGTGCACTGAAACCGTGCGCACACGAGTCCAAGCCAGGCATTGCTGGGGCCGTTGTGAGTCACAGACTCTCCCCAGGAACAGAGGCAGTCTCTCACTGCCTGCCTTCACACCCAGGGAGGCAGGCCGAGGTGGCCGGAACATCGGGCAAGTCTCCCTCTGTGTGCCCTTGCCCCCCTGGTTGGAGACGAGAAGGAGAGCCCAGGAGATACGGGCAGGTGGGCCAGTGTCGCAAGCAGCCTGGCCATCGGACACCCTGTCACCTGCTATTCCGGAAAAGCCACGGCCTCCCAACAGGACAGGTTGTCTCCAAACACTGGTGTCCTTGTGTTCAGTGAGTCTGGCCTCCTCTATTTATTGGGCAAGTTTTAGATGTCGGCGATTAATCAGCAGTCCTGCTTTTCTCCTGTTAAAGGAATCGAGCTGTGTAAAAGTGAAATAGGGGTGTTCATGGAGGCCCTGTACACTGGGTGTCCCCGCTGCCTTCCTGTGCCTTGTTAGCTGAGGCTGTGGTTGGCGTCCCGTTCTCAGATGGTGGGCAGTGATGAGCAGGTGCGCGGTGGCTCTTCACCCCACCTAGACGTGCGTGTTAGTTTACGTCATCATACGTTGTGTCTGGGGAGGATGTGTAGCAAGGAAGCCACCGGCCAGGTGGTGAGGCTGGTCGTGGGCACATGACACTGAGAAAGCGGCCAGGGGTGCGGGCTGGGTGGCTCAGTCCCGTGCAGGCAGAGGCTGTGCTGCTCGTCAGGTGAAGGGAGAAGCGGGGCCCCAGCTGGAAAAGAGGGGGGCTGTTGTGCACAAGGTTGTTGAGAGCTGGTCTAGCCGAAACAGTAAATCTGTAGTCACTTCTCCAATGTTTGAAGGAGTACACAACGGGTGGTTGTAAAGAATGTTAAGAGCCTAGGATTTCTGTACTTTTGATGGGTGTCAGACCTGCTGTAAGCACCTGTAACCGTCGAGGCTAGCTTCTGTCCTCTGCGTCACAGTCTCTCGGCCCCTTCCCACGGGGGTCTGGGCACTTCACAGCAAAGGGATTTAGAAGAAGTGTATACTCCCCTGCAAGTTTTCATCATAAATTTGAACAGGTGCAAAGAAAACAGTTGTGGTATCGTGAACGTCGGTATTTCAGTGTAGATAAAGCTGCTGCATGACTTCTGGAGGGGCCTTCATAGCCGTTTCACACCCACTGTCATTCATTTAGAAAGTTCATGATGAAGCAGGCTCTTCAGTTAAGTCTGAGATTTTAGCCCGCTCTTCCTTCTTGATCTTTTCTGTTCCACTCCCCTTAAATAATTTCATCCTAGTATGACATACTTTTATGCCTGAAAATATATTTTTTTTAATATCTTTAAAGATTGATTTCTTTGACAGGGAGGCAGTGAGAGAGGGAACACAAGCAGCGGGGAGTGGGAGAGGGAGAAGCAGCCTTCCTGCTGAGACGGAAGCCCAGTGTGGGGCTCGATCCCAGGACTCTGGGATCAGGACCTGAGCTGAAGGCAGACGCTTAACAACTGAGCCACCCAGGCGTCCTCTGAAAGTCTTTTTTTTAAGATTGATTTATTTGAAAGAGAGAGCACGCGCGTGTTCATGTAAGCGGGCAAGCAGGGGGAGGGGTGGGGGGGCAAAGGGAGAAAGAGGGAGGGGATCAGACTCCCTGCTGAGTGCTGAGCCTGACTTGGGGCTCAGTCTCACAACCCTGAGACCATGACCTGAGCTGAAATGAAGGGTCAGATGCACAACTGGCTGAACCACCCAGGTGCCCCTGCCCGAAAATCTTTATTTTTAAAAATTAATTAATTAATTAATTTGACTTAGAGAGAGGGGGAGAGCAAGCACAAGCAGGGGGAATGGCAGGCAGGGGAGAAGCAGATGCAGGCCTCCATCCCAGGATCTGGGCCGTTTAGCCAACTGAGCCACCCAGGCGCCCCTGCCTGAAAATCTTTAAATGATCACCCTAGTTACTTTTTTATGACAGACTTATAGAAACTAAGGTTTCAAATTTCCTTTGACCATAAGGCTTGTAAGTCAGTTGAGCAATTTTTTTTTTTTTTTTTTGGGTGAACTCTGTGACCGTTGTGGGTCTTGAACTCATGACCCCGAGATTAGGTCACATGCTCTGCTGACTGAGCCCGCAAGACGGCCCAAGAAATTGAAAACTACTTATAATTGGTACCAGTTTATCAGAACAACAAATCATACACATTTTGATGAATAGTTGTTAATTGTAAAATAGAAATGTTACTGGAAATTTATCACGAAGAGTGAGACAGGGTAGAATGCAATCAAATTCTAGATTCTTTTTTTTATAGATAAAAGAAACTTCATTTAGATGTGCATATTTTTCTTTGAGCAGTGTCATTCGGTCTTGAAATTCCTTTTGAGTTTTCCACAGAAAATCCCAGGGACCTGTTTCCATATGAACTGGTCGATTATTTCAGTATGTGTCAGCTAACCAGGTCTCCTTAAGTTTTTGAAGGCAAGGAATTGAAAACTGCCTGACGTACAGAACTGTCTTGCTTTTTTTCATTTTTAAAATTTATTTTTAAAGATATATTTGACAGAGGGAGTGCGCACACAAGCAGGGAGAGTGGCAGGCAGAGGGAGAGGAAGAGCCACTGGGAGAGGGAGAGGGAGAAGCAGGCTCCCCACTGAGGCAGAGAGTCTGACCAGGGGCTCTAACTCAGGACCCCGGGATCATGACCTGAGCCGAAGGCAGACCCTTAACCGACTGAGCCGCGCCGGTGCCACCCGAAGAATTGTTTTAGAGTCGTGTATTTTTTTTATTTATCCTAATATCTTTGAATGGTCTTTTGCTTGGTTTGGGAGAGGGTCTTCCCTCCCCTGTCCATGGTGAGGTCTGACGGCTGTTTCGCGTAAAATGGGAGCATAGTGATTCTGAAGTGGGCCTTGAAGCCAAGGACGTCCGTACAGGGCCTCACCCTAGAGGGGACGTCTCGGGGGGGGGGGGGACACCCCGCTGTCCGTGTGGCTCAGGTCGGGAGGCGTGGCCTTGGCTGCCCCGCCCGCCCAGCACGCTTTTGACCTTAGCTTCCCTGCTCCTGGCTGTGATGGTCAGTGTGTCTTTGTGTCTTTGCTCCCTCCTCTCTCCTTTGGTCAGAATGGTACCTGGGTTTGAAAAATACCCTAGTTCACTGCGCCCCTTCCCGAAACTATCAATAATACACACGTGTGGACAGGTAGAGAGACATGGGCAGCACAGAGCCCGTGGTGTGTAGCTAGGCCTGCCTCACCTCGCTTGGGGATTCTTACCCTTAGAGGGATCCAGAGGAAGCCAGTGGGCACTGGCCCGGCTGCCGTGGGTGAGAGGGCAGAGCAGCGCTAGGGGGACAGAGCCACTGTCTTGGTCACCGTAGGTGTCAGATGCCACTTGTGAATCCCTTTTTGCCTCTGCTGTTCTAAACCTTGCTAGGTCCTGCCGCAGAGCTGATAAAGAGGGAGGTGCCAGTCCGTGGGAGCCGGCTGCACAGAGGTGTACGTTAAAATGCCTGCGTACATTTTGCTGCTGTCGTCACGCCAGGTCTTCCCTGAGATTATTCAGAGTGTAGACGCGGGTGGCAGGTAAAGCCACACAGAAATGATAAATCGGATGTGTTTCTGTGGGGTTGCTTGATGAGTGGTAGGTGTCTTCTGTTTTATGGCCGCGCGTATGGCCAGACTGGAGAGTGACTTACAGAAATGTCTCTTCCATACGCTTCTGAAAGCATCTCAGTAATTTCTCTTTGTTTCTGTCCTTAGTGTTCTCCGTGGCCCGATACGCCCACAGCCTACGTGAACAGCAGCCCGTCCACAGCGCCCGCCTTCACGTCCCCACAGCAGGGCACCTGCAGCGTCCCCGACAGGTACCGCCCCGTCGCTGCCCTCGCCCTCTCGCTCTCGGCACCCGCTTTTCTGTGTCCGCATGAGGTTTATAGTCACGGGAGCTAGCCGTCTCGGTTCGCGAGGAAAATGGTCTGTTCTTTGCGTGCCAGCCCCTTTGCTCTTAGCCCTCAGCGCCTCACACCTTCACAGCCGTAGAGACTGTAGGAGTCAGGATATGCTCTTCGTGAGAGAAAAGGAACGTGAGTGCAGTCGTGGAGCTGTGAGTTGATGCGTT
Source organism: Spilogale gracilis (assembly GCA_004023965.1). Classification (NCBI taxonomy): domain Eukaryota; kingdom Metazoa; phylum Chordata; class Mammalia; order Carnivora; family Mephitidae; genus Spilogale; species Spilogale gracilis. Next base: position 100,311 of record PITA01004544.1, read on the forward strand.
CAGCTTGCGTTTATCATAAAGTAGGTTTGTCTTCAATGTGCCCCGTAGCAGACGAGAGCTGTTTCCCGCCTTGTTTTTTCTGCCTCACATTACGCACACTGTTTACTTATCCCGGCAAGTCTTTAAACTTAAAGGAAAGGCTTTCAATTTCTGAAACTTCACTGTGGATTTAGAAATGGGTGTGGTGGGCTTGTTCTGTTTACTCTCTGGCTGTGAGCGGCATCTTTGAACCCTGCGGGCTCCGGGTGGGGGCAGGGACGCTGTCATGGGTCCCGCAGGTGCCACACGGTGCGGGGGGGCTTGCCTTCCTGGGACTCGGCCGAAGAGCTGACCCCAGGCAGGTCAGATCAGGAGGTTTCTCGCTGAGAAGGAGGGATACACAAGGCTGCAGAGGGGAAGGTTCTTTTTCTTAGACTCGGACCGCGCCGCCTGGTCTGTCTTGATTAGCTGTGGCTACTGGGACGGAGCACGGACCGGGGCCTCAGAGACGGCGGAGGCTGGTTTCTCGCCGTTGCGGAATGGGAAGTGGGGGGCCCGGGGGGTTCTGGCGAGCGCCCTGCGGGCTGCAGGTGCCCCCGGGGTTCGCACACGGTGAAGTGGGGGCCCCGTGGTCTCGGCTTCCTGGCCACCTCCCAGGCTGCTTCCCCGTTTCTTCCCGCTGCCGTGCCAGGGAGGTGGCTTGGTCAGTGCACACGTCTGGGGAGAACATGAATATCCAGGCTGTAACAGGGTCTTTCCCGCGGAGATGAGTGGATTGACAGGCGATTCATCTTGTCGATTTGCTTGTGCTTTATGAGGAGGAACACACTCTTGTACTCTGCGTCAGACTGCCCGGGGACCAGCATGTCGCCACGTGGGGGGCGTTCTAGTCTCCCAGCCTAGTCCGAGTGGCTTTGGGCCACGGTCACGACTTCAGAGGCGGGCTCCCGGCTCCCACGCTGCTGGCGGGGCGTGCAGTTCCCGGGAAATGCCGTGCCCGGCACTGACCGGGAGCTCTGCTCTGCGGGTCACACAGTCCCCCCTGTCCCACCTGGGCCGAGAGGGACAGGCGCCAATCAGCCTCAGAACTTAGGTAACTGAGGTACAGGAGCTGAGAAAGGAGTCTGAGTCCAGGCCCCCGTGGTGGTGATCCACGGCACCACACTCCCTGTGCAGTTGTGGAGTCGTCTGTCTTCATTTTCATTTGACCTTAAAAGTTCAAGGAGAGAGGCACACTTTTGTTCCTTCTGCTTCCCTCGATTTCCCCCTCTTTAATCGCGGGTAAATGTGTTGATTAACGGGATGATAGTATTTTCCATTTTCACTTAGGACCATTTCTTGGAGTTCCTCATTTTATTAAAGTGTGTGCGCACGCGTGTGTGTATTTTGTAGTTACTTTTAACTCTTTTATCGTGATTTCTCGTACTTTTTTTTACTAAAACAAGTGAGAATCCCTCATTTTCCTGGCACCCCTGGAAATAATTGGAATCCTTTTGTTTCCTAAAACTTGAAGTTCTTACTAGAACTGCTAGAGAAGAGGGGGAGGCGGCGCTGGCTGTACAGCCTCCGGTCACTTTGGTCGTGCTCACTCCTGAGCAGTGGTGCCGGCACTCCCGCTCGCACACGCGCACACCCGCACACGCGGCCCTGCGGCGCTGTGAACTCACCCAGTGCTGTAGCCTTTAATGTCTCGATTTAAATATATGTGTGTGTATTATCTATGTGTACATAGGTATGTATATGAAATAATTCCCCTCCTTCCTTCCACTCTCCCCAGCAACTCTTCTTCCCCCAACCATCAGGGAGATGGAGCCTCACAGGCCTGCAGTGAGGTAAGTGTCTCCGTCCGGAGCTGTCTGATGCTCCCAGGGCCGATCTCAGAGTCGCCAGGCCTAGCCTCCTCCTGGGTGCTGTTGTTTCCTGTTTTTGTTTTGTTTTGTTTTGTTTTGCTTTAAACTTGGAGGATTTCTGTGTTTTGTTTAAATGTTGTTCTTTGTAACGTGCCGGCGACTTGGGCTTTTTTTTTTTTTTAAGTTTGAATCGTTTCTTCTGCTTGTTTCATTTCCTGTGTTCGCAGCAACTTCAGCCTTCAGCCACGACCCAGGAGACGCAGCAGTGGCTGCTCAAAAACAGATTCTCTTCCTACACAAGACTGTTTTCCAATTTTTCAGGTATGTTATGTGTGTGTGTGTGTGTGTTTTGTACATGTGTGTTTTGTGCTTGTTTCTGTACGTCTATTAACCTTAATTTAAAAAATTTTTTTGACATACTGAGGGAGCCATAGCCAGCTTCCCTGGTGGTGACGTCCTGCACACCTCACGTGCCGGGAGGCTGACGTCAGCACAGTCAGCCACTAGTACAGGGACACACAGTTCTGTCCAGTTTTGCTCATTTTATTAACTTCATCTTGAAGTAATTTTTGCCTTACTATCTTTTGCAAAAATAGTGCAGAGGTGTTCTGTGTGCCCTTCCTCAGTTTCTCGTATAATGGTAGTATGATACCAGAATAAGGAACCTAGATATTGGTGCAATGTATGTATATAGTTCTGTGTCATTTGATCACATGTATGGATTCGAACAACCCCTGCTGAGGTCAAGTCCAGAATCACGACCTCGCCACAAGGACTTCCCTTAGGCTTCCCTGCCCCTCACCCACCGTACCTACTCCCTGGCACCCATTAATCTGTTTTCTGTCTCGTAGATTTTGTCATTTCGAGAATATTATATGAATGGAATCATTTAATATGTGATCTTTTGAAATTGACCTTTTTTTCCCCACTCAGCATAATGCCCTTGGGTCCATCGAAGTGATTATGTATATCAGTAGTTCCTCTTTATTGCTGTGTAGCGGTATGTGGTATGAATGTCCTTGGGTATGGTTTCTGTATACTCAAGTTCAAGTTTTTTCTTGCAGAGTTAGCTGAGTATGTTGGTGGGTTTTTTTTCGATGTTTTGGGTTTTTTAAAGATTTTTATTTATATGGGAGAGAGCGAGCGAGCGCACAGGTTGGGGAAGGGGCGGAGGGAGAGAATATCCAAACAGGCTCCCTCATTGTGGAGCCTTACTGACACGGGGCTTGATCTCACAACTCATGAGGTCAGGACCTGAGTCGAAACCAAGAGTCAGACACTTAACGAACTGAGCCACCATGCGCCCCTGTTGATGGAATTTTAAAAGGAACCAAGCAGAGCTTGTCCAGGTGGTGCTCTAGAAAACCTGTTAGAGAGACAGTGATAGATGGACCATATGGGGCAGGGACATCGTTTCCCGAGTGTGTGTATCCCTAACATGGCCTGTCTAAACACCTCCCAAGAATTGCTGGGCCACAGTAAACTGGTAGCGAGATTGCCCTGCCTGTGGTGCTTTGGGGCCAGGGAAGGGCAGTGTGAGGCTTCAGGGAGGACAGAACTACGTGCACACACCTGGCTTAGGGGAGGGATTGCACAAAGAACATGATTTCCTCTTCTGTCAGCCATTATTGCGATATTGTGCAATGAGTAATTAAAGTACTGGATGAAAATCCTGCTAGCTTGTAGCCACATTTTTACATGACTGTATCTGTGAAAAATTGGAAATTTAAAGATTTCTTTGTGTGGGGAGATGCGTCTTGAACCCGTGTAGGGGAGACCCATGGAGAGCAGAGCACCTACAGAAAGCTCTGGCAGTGGGAGCCGGGGGTCCCGCCAGGTGAACACGTGTCTCTGGAGAAGCTTCAGCTCTCGGCCTTCTGCATCTCCCTTCCACGGGAGCTTCCCGCAGAGTGGGGCGGAGCCTGGGGCTGGTCCCCTTCGGAAAGGCCGTGCACGTGAGTGTCTGCAGTGCTTTGTGCGGGTTGAGGAGATGCGCACACACACCTCTGGCCACAGCTGTAGCCCCCGGGAGAGGTTGGGGAGACGGCCAGTCTTTGCTTCCCTGGCTCTGGAAAACGACTCCTTTAGTATTTGTGCCTCGTGGAGGTGGGCTTCTCTGGCCATTATTTCTTTTACAAGCTAGGAAGCTATCGGGTTCTCACCTTTAAGCCTTCAAAAATAGAAAGACAGGGCGCCTGGGTGGCTCAGTCGTTCAGTGTCTGCCTTTGGCTCCGGTCATGATTCCAGGGACCTGGGATTAAGCCCCACATCGGGCTGCCCACTCAGTGGGGAGTCTGCTTTTCCCTCTCTCACTCCCCCTGCATGTATTCCTTCTGTCATTGTATCCTCTATGTCAAATAAATCAAATCCTTAACAAAAAATAGATAACCCCATTATCTTGTTGCGTCCCTAAGTGGGTATTCATTATAAGGAAGTCATGCCTTAATCCCAGAGGGCATCTGAATCGTACCAATAAACTACATCTTGAGTGTTAATAAAGGGGAAAAAGAGATTGTGGACACTAACATAAAAGGTAGGAGAGGATGAACTTCTATGTAACCATCCCAGCCTTTGGTTGGTTTTGCTCTGTACTCTTCTCTCTCCTGCTTTTCTGTTATATTTAGAGCAAATGCAGTGACTGCGGGAGGACTTGTAGGGTATGACGTGCGGTTCTGTGGCGCGCTTCCGCTTCACTGGTAGAGCTGGCTGCCGCGGCCGTTGTGTCGCAGGGCAGAGAGGCCTCGTCCTCACTCCGCTACCAGCGCGGCTGGGCCCCAAACTCTGGCTTCCATTTCCCCGTTTTGTAAAATACACCATGATTATGGTGATCTCAAGGTTAGTCCTGCGGGGTCAGAATCGCGCTCACCGGCGCAGCGGGCAGGGCAGGGCAGGCGGTCCTGGGGGCAGCCGGTCCCGCGGGCGCTCGCCCGTGTCATCGAGCGGCCCCTGGGCTTCTCAGCTGCTTGGGCCTGCAGGACGCCGGCCCGCCGGCATTGTGGGGTTTCTTTTGTTCCCTGTGGGGCTGGGAGTGCGTGTGCGCTGGTGTTTGTGTCTGAGTGTAGACGCGGGGGCCGGGCCGGTTCTGAGGGACAGTTCGCTGTGTGAAGAGCGAAGCTGTTGCTTTTCCATCTCCTTGAAAAGAATCTCTCGTTGCTGTTCTGCAGGTGCCGACTTACTAAAACTGACAAAGGAGGATTTAGTACAGATCTGTGGTGCAGCCGATGGAATTCGGCTCTATAATTCCCTGAAGTCCAGGTAAGATACTGGGTTTAAAAGGAACTGTTGGCTCGAGCTGAGGACGGCCTGCGTGGGGAGCGCGAGCGGGGCCCTGGGCTGCGGGGCGCCCCCGGCGGCTGATCCGTGTGCACCCTCGGGGCAGGCCCGGGGGGGGGGCAGAGGCGGCGGGCAGGTCCGATTGCTTGAGGACGACTGGGTTTGTTGCCAAGCAAACACACTTCTCATTTAGGTGAGCGATTCAGAGGCTCTGGCTCCCGCGGTCCTGTGACTGCTGCTAGACAGCTGTGAGGACCGTCAGCTGCCGATTGTGAGTGCAGATGACGGAGTTGTGCACTCGTAGGACTTTAGTCCATTTACTGTCGCTGCTCTTTCTAGACTTGGGGTGGGAGAATTCCATTACATTGAATCTTACTAACTTTAAACCACTGATTCAATCTTGAAACTTAAATTTACCAGCATCTGACAGGCCACCTCGGTGGCTCAGGGTCTGGATCATCACATTATGACAGTTGGCGTGAGGTGTGTCTATATTTTTATTAGTCGTTTATTTGGTGTCATGAAATGATAGCGTCCCGCTCTCCGAGGGAAATGGACCTCAGAGCCCCGTCGTCGTGTGTGGCCCGGCCACGGGCGGCGGCTCCTGTGGGCTCACGCATGGCATCTTCTGCCTGCAGGTCGGTGCGGCCCCGGCTGACCATCTACGTGTGCCAGGAGCAGCCGAGCAGCTCGCCGCAGCAGGGGCAGCGGCCGGCCCGCGGCGGAGGAGGCACCGGGACGCCGCATGGTGGGTCCCGAGGGCGTCGCGCGTTCTGTCCCCGAGCCCGGGAGCGGGAAGGCCTGGCGCCGAGCTTGGGGGGCCCGCGGCGCTGCCCGGGTGGGAGTGGGGGCGGCGCAGGGGCCTCGGGAGAGGGGGGGCTGACTGCCCTTCTCTGCTCTTTCTGCTGTCGGATTTGGCCCTCGTGCCGGAGGGAGCCGACAAGAAAAAGACGGGCTTGAGTGCTGTATGGAGTGTTGCTGGCGTTTAGTCCCCCCTTAAATCTCAGATTCACTCAAATGATGACTATAACATCGGCAGCTTGGCAGGAAAGGAGGGTTTTTCTTTCATTTTTTTGTTTTCCATTTTACTGACTGGGGGATAAAACCTAGAACATCCCACGTGCAGACGTTGGCATGTGGGCTCGCCCCCGGCCTGCCACCGCCAGCCCCGGAGCTCCCCGCCCTCAGCCTGCCGTTCCCTGCTCCTGTCACACGGTGCTGTTTGACGGCAGGAACACGCCCTGGCCCGTGTTTCGCCTCAGTATGGCCCTCAAAAACAGAGCAGTTAGGCTTTTCAGGGATGTGTTTTCTCATCTGGAGGGCTGGGTGCATGGTAGTACCCCACCTCTTCCCATATTCTGAAACAAATAAGGGCAACACACTCAGAACCTCCCGGAGAGAAGTGTGTTCCGGAATTCACAGGGGCAATCATTTACCCTTACTTTGGGTAGAGCTCCGAGAATCACTTTGTGTTTGAAAACTCCCAGTCTCTTGTGAGTTTTCTACTTGGTGTTGTTTTCACTTTAAAAGCTGTTAATTTGAAGACTAAAGATACAGAAGCTTAGTCTGAAACGAGAAAATTCTAAAGAAGCTTTGCAGGTTTCATCAGGCTCCTGTGTATCATTTGCATCTACACGGCCGGGCCTGCGGACTTTGGAAGGCCCCTGCGGAGGAGTGTGGGAAGTGTTGGCCGGCTTGGCCCGGGGTCGCGGCCCTCCCAGGGTTCCGGCACACTTCCGTAAGAGGCCAAGTAGAAAATGCCTGGACTTCGTGGAGTCTGGGGGCTCTTTCCCACCGACTGGCACACACGAGCCGTAGTGATGGGCGCGTCGGAGAGGAAGTGGGAGCGGTGTCGGCTCACAGGGCTGTCGTTTAGGGGCTCTGCTCTAGGCCGGCTCCGTGTCTCCCCTCAGCTGTATTTCCACATTCTGAGTTTTCCGTGATGTGTAATACGCAGAGGTTTCCTATTACTGTAAACACATCAGAAGCCCCCGTGTTTGGGGAAGCCGAGTTTCATCACTGACGATCCGCCCGGTGGCTGGCTTGAGGCTGTGCGCACTGCAGGTGACAGCCCCGCGGAGGGAAAGGTCCCCGAGCACAGGCCCCGGGGGATCGCGCTGCAGCCAGTGGGAAGCAGCAGCAGGCACCGCTGCCCCTCCTGAGCTCTTTATGCGGTGTCTTCTACACCGTGTTTCATTGTCTGGGGGACTCCTTGGAATAAATTCCCAGTAGTGGGGTTACTGAACCGAGAAAGTGACAGAGTTCTTCTTATATATTGCTAGAAACACACATTCGAAAGTCGCCTTCTTCAGCTGTAATTTGACATTCCATAAAAGCCTTCTCTTGTGAATGTCCAGTTTAGGGGTATTTCAGCAAAGTGAGAATTTGCCATCACTACCACCAGCAGGGTTTAGTCCGTTAATTCCTATTTGCTTTTGAAGAAAAACTAAAACTTCACATCCTTTTGTACAGATATTACTGTTAATGTTTTTAAAATTATACTTGTGGCATTGTTAATTTGTTATTTCAGTAGGTAGTAAGGGAGGAAGAAATACTAGTTCACATTTTTAATTTTTACATATTTTTTTTTTTTAGTACTTTGAAAGGGATGATCTTAGAGATGAGGTGGAAAACAGACCAGTGATCACTGCTAAAATGCTACTCTTATTTTTTATTTCAGTTTATCATGCAATCTACTTGGAAGAAATGGTTGCTTCAGAAGTTGCTCGAAAACTAGCGTTGGTGTTTAATATTCCTTTCCAGCAGATTAACCAGGTCTACAGACAGGGGCCCACTGGTATCCACATTCTTGTCAGCGATCAGGTAATGTGACTGGCGTGCCGTTGCTTCTTCCTCTTGCAGTGGCGTTTACGTCTCTGTCACTCAAGAACTAGGGGAAAAGTCTGGGATCTCTTATGCACATATTCCTGGGAATCTGTTTTAAAGAGCTGGGGTCAAATGTGTAAGAACCTAAAACCAGGAGTTGCAGAAATCCTGGTGATACCAGGAATAGAAACCCAGACCTGTGGCTTGGGCCCCTCTGCCCTCCACCCTCCCTCCAGTTGAGTTCACTCAACCGGGAGCTTTGGGGTTAGCGTGGCTTTGGCCCATTTTATGTAGGGGAAGTGTTGGATATGCTTTCCTTTTGTCCAGTATTTGATGACTGATCTTTTATTTTAAAATAAAAAAAATTTTTTTTTTTAAGATTTTATTTATTTGACAGAGAGAAACACAGCCAGAGAGGGAACACAAGCAGGGGGAGTGAGAGAGGGAGAAGCAGGCCTCCCGCTGAGCAGGGAGCCCGATGGTGGGGCTCGATCCCGGGTCTCTGGGATCATGACCTGAGCCGAAGGCAGTCGCTTAACCAGCTGAGCCAAAGGTTTTATTTGAGAGAGAGAGGAAGGGTGGGGGGCAGAGGGAGCGGGGGAAGCAGACTCCCCACTGGGCAGGGAGCTGTCACAGGGCTGTTTCAGGATCCTGAGATCATGACCTGAGCTGAAGGTTAGCACTTAACTGACTGAGCCACCGAGGTGTCCCTGATGACTGATTTTTTAAAATGTTAAGGTTGTTATTCTCCCAGTGTTCAGCGACAAGCAGGTAATACTAGAAGACCACTAACGCTGACTGTGTTGAGTCGATACTCAAAGGGCCCACAGGGGAAGCTGCAGGTGGGTAAGGTGGGTTGCGGTGGGTCTCGGGGACCAGGCGTGGGCAGCCCCAGGCAGTCCCGGTCAGCACAAAGCCCTGCCCGGGTAGCAGGTGGGAACGCTCACCGCCTCGGGCTGCCCTCGCCAGTCACCGTTTGGACCGCGGAGTTCTGTATTTGTGCAACAGTATGTAGATGGTGACATTTTCCTGCTGCTGATTCTACTCTTTCCTGATCGGCTCAGAAAAAAACAGTTGGATCTTAATTGTGTTATGTGCTTTATCCTTCTAGATGGTTCAGAACTTTCAAGATGAGAGTTGTTTTTTATTCTTCACCGTAAAAGGTACTTTGCATGAAATGCTGAAATCTTGAAAGATGGTGTGTGCTTATAATCAGTAGTTACCTTGAGTATTTCCTTTTGAAAATGCTGGCTTTACTAGTTTTAAGAGTTTGAAAAATCAATCGAGAATATTTCTAGTGATTGTAATAGAAACTAACTAGCAAATAAAGGAGTCCTAGATTTTTGGGAAAAACTACTCCATTCAGCCACCATTTTCCTGAGCATCTTATGTCAGCTTTGGTGCTAGAAAGATGTTTTGACAAAACGCTCCCTGGAACTCTTGGTGGGGTAAGCAAGCCAGAATTAGCCTTCAGATGCATATACTTACAAAATCTTCTACGTGCCGTGAAGGAGTGGGAAAGTGGAGGTGCTTGTGTGTAGGGGGTGCTGGGTGGGGGAACTTGAGCGGGTGGGCAGGGCCTGAGTCGGTGTCCGTCATGCTGAGGCTTGAAGAGCAAGGGGAGCTGCCCGCCCGAGGAGCACCCCAGGCTGGTGTGGGGCTGTGTGTGACGGGAAGAGCTGGGCCGCTGGGCCGGGCCGAGCAAAGGCTTGTGTCACTGCCGCTAGATGGACTCAGAGAGGGAGGTACAGCCTGCTGCGCAGGACCGGGCACGGGGTGGCTGAGATTTTATTTCAGATGCATTGGGAAGTCAGTCCAGTTGTTTAAACAAAGGAGGAATGGAATTGGGTTTCTTTTCCAGTCGTGCGACTCTGTGGAGGCAGATGGGAGTTGGGGGAAAGCCGGAGGCAGGGGAGGTCCTGCTGGGCCCCACGGTGGGAGTGTGGGGGTGACTCCTGTTAATAGCAGCTAGGCAGGCGGTGTACCCAGTAGGAGAAAGGCCAGACTGGTTGGGGGAAAGCACTCGAGTTCCACTTCATACGTGCTTGGGAGGTCAGGCTGGCTGGGAGCTGTCCCCGTCTGGAGTGGGCAAGAAAGGCCTGGGCTGGAGGGACAGTTTGGAAGCATTTAGCACATCAGCAGTGACTCTCAGCTGTGGAACGCATTGTGGTTATTTAGGGAAAAATTACGGAAGCAGGGCCCAGATGGGTCAGAGGGCTAATGGAGGGATTTTTTTTTTTTTTTTTTTTAAGATTTTATGTCTTTATTTGACAGAGATCACAGGCAGGCAGAGAGGGAGAGAGAGAGAGGAGGAAGCAGGCTCCCCGCTGAGCAGAGAGCCCGATGCGGGCCTGGGTCCCAGGACCCTGAGATCATGACCTGGGCCAAAGGCAGAGGCTTTAACCCACTGAGCCTCCCAGGCGCCCTGGAGGGATTTTTAAATGCAGAATTTTTATATGAGGAGAAGATAGTTTTTGAAGTCCAGTGGGCTAAGATCCAAATCCAGTCCTAATGCAGAAGCTGCACCTGGGAGAGCGCGGCACCGCGTCCCCCTTTCCCGGGAGGCCCTCTGCGCAGGGACGGCGTCGCACGCCTGGCGCCTTGGGGGCGCGTCCCCGCAGTGGTGCAGCACCTTCAGCGGAGCTGGCCGGCTCTCTCTGGCGCTGTCACAGCCTCTCTGGCTTCATGCTCTTCTGCTCAGCGTTTTGTTGTCCAAGCAGAACAGCTTTACGCTGCAAACCCAATGGTCTAAAAAAGGAAATTCCTACTGTGATCATACTGTGTTCCACGAAAGCAGTGGACGTTGCTAATGTCCGACACCGTAGGACATTATTTCCAGGCAAGGTGGATGGCAGAACTCAGTGCGCGTGTGTCGCGCGGAGTTGGCCATCGTAGGGCCCGCCGGGGTCCGTGCCCGCACCGCCCCGATCCCCCCACCCCAGGGTGGACAGGCGTGTGGGTCCGGGTGCTCGTGGGTGCACCCCCCACCCCAGGGTGGACAGGCGTGTGGGTCCGGGTGCTCGTGGGTGCACGGGCCCGGTGTCAGGAAGTCAGGTATCAACAGGGACTGTGCACATGCTCTTTCTCTGGAATTACCGACAGGTAACTTGAATTGGGAAGGGAAGCTCTAGCTTTCTGGGAATTTGCAGTTTAATGGCCTTGATTTTTCCCAAGTGCACCCCAGAGAACTGTGTGTCACATCTCTCTCCTTTTCCTGCAGCTGAGAATGGTGATGGTATCCACATAGTTTTGAAGTGATGTCGTACTTAGTCGGAACTATATTCAGTACCAAATAAAGTCACGCTTAAAAGTGTGTGAAGACTGAACCCAAGAAGTCTTGGGATTGGATTTTACCGTATGAAATGTTTCATATTGAAAACACAAGATGACCTTCCTAATGGGCTGTGAGAGGCGGACCTCCTCACGGTCAGTGCCACGGCCGAGCATCCTCGGGAGAGTGAGCCGGCGGGACGGCGTGTGTGCGGCTCGGGGGCCCACGAGCGGCGGGGCTGCCCGCGCCTCGGGCAGAGGCCAGGACATACAGTTCCTACGGAGCAGCCTTTGCTGCCTTTTTACACTGTATGCGGTTTGGAAATGAATGTAAAAATGTACTGTGGGCATTTACCTTCCTGTGCCAGTTTGGCTTTACTGCCCGAACCTCACGCTGACCCAGAGCCGGGGTGGGGACGGTGCCGTCGCGCGGCCAGCACGGACCCTGTCTGCAGGTGCAGGGCCCGAGACCACGGCTGGGGGTCAGGTCGGAGGACATCGTGTCAAAGGGCGTGTGTGACGGGCTCGTGGCAGGCCGGGCTGGCGGGCTGGAAGCAACCGCGGTATCGGGAGTACCTTGGTGAGAGGGTCAGTGTGAGTCCTCATAGGTACAGAGACTTGTGTGTTTTTGCTTTGTCACAGATTTATTGAAAAACCTTTTGCTTCTGCTTCCATTTTTAGTGTTTTGTTTCTGGTTTTCATTTTTGAAGCCCCGTTGCCTTTTAAACCTCATGTGGCGTCCCTCCCTGTCTCTGTCCCTCCACCCCATTCCATCCTGTTCCTAAGGACCTTGAAAGCCCCGTCCCAGGCAGTGCAGACAGGTGGCCTCGGCGGAGGGAAGCCTGCGGTCGTCTCTGATTTGCTGCTCTGGGGTCGTCTTTATCAGCAGATGGAAATTATTCCTGGCAAATGAGATGCCCTAAACAAAACACTCAGTCGTACCGTAGAAACTCCCCACACTTCCGGAGTATGAGCTTTAGTACAATCATGGGTAAATATTTTGGTGATTTCGTAAGAGGCTTTCTCATATGCCACATAATAACTTCTTTTTCTATAAAAAGGGTGCCTCTTCCACAAAATGAAATGCTTGTCTGCCAGTGCACTTCTCAGAGGGAGTCCGCTGCTCCTGTGGCTTCCTGTCGCTCCTGCCCCCGCGGCCCACAGCCTTCCCGGCGCACACCGGCACGTGAGCGTGAGGCCTGCGCTGACTGTAGCGGCTCTGACCGGTTACCCAGCTGTCTCGGCTCTGAATGTGTTCTTTGAATCTTATCTTTGTTCAGGCAGAAATAGGAATGAGTAATTAGGACTTTGAAATCTCCCAGAAGACCAACTACATCAGTGGGTAAAAGCTTTGACTGTTTGTGTTTTATTCTTAAAGGGTTACTGAACACAGAGAAACCCAGTCTCTAAATATTTTCATCTTTAGTTTGAAAATACCTGTGACTCCCGTAGACCCTGAAGGCAGAGGTGCTTTCTTTCCTGTCCTCTCCCTTTGCTTTTGTATGAACACATTTTCTGTACCCAACACTTGGGAAAGAAATGAGCATATATCTTGTTTTTGCTTGTCTGTTTAGCATTCCTTTTTGAGCCTCCAGATGTACGGAACAATAAATGTCACATGATGCTGTGCGCTATTTTGAGTTCCTCATCAGGTTTTTGAAGTGAGGTTAAAAACACTTATAGGCTCATCGGCCTTGAAGTCCTGCCGAGCGGCGCTGAACGGTAGCCCGTCCCGTGAGCGGGTTAGATCATGGCACCAGCAAATCTGCTACTTTGGTTTTTGAACAGTAGGCTGTGCACATTTCAGTATAATAAATGTTTTCCGATTGTTTTGCAAACATGTGTCTCATTTAAAGCCACAGTTCCTGACCGTGCCCCCTCAGGCCCTGGATGTGAGGGGCTCGTGGATGTGTTCCGAGGACCCCGCAGTCCACGTGCTGTACGAGGCGAGCCCTGAGTGTCGTGTTCTTTCTGGCTGGGTTGCTCAGAGCTGAAGCAGCTGCGGGCAGGCTATTCCGTTCACTGTTCATGCCCGCAGAGGAAGCAAACCTGACCCTCTCATCTGGAAAGCCTCACCTGAGCTGCTCCTGTCTCCTGAGGAGGCCGCAGGTCATTGAGGAGTGAGTCCATGACTCTCACGGGCGGTGTCCTGGCTCAAAGGAGACAGTATAAGCAGGCCCTGGCCGTAGAGATTTTTAAAAACAGACTAATTTACCAAAGCTGGTCTGTGTTTTACGCTAGTTAAGTAGGTTCCTGCATCAGTTGTGCCTCTACACATAGTGGTTTAAATGTTAAAATAACAACCGCTGTGGTACACACGCACGCATTCTAGACGAGGGAAGACCGGAGGGTCTCAGCAGGCGGTGAGCTCCTGGGGGCTTGAACGCGTCTTCCGATAAGCTTGTTAACTTACGGGGTCCTGTCTGCGCCTGTCCTCCCTTCTGCTGTCCCTAAATGCTCCTCAGCGGCCTGCTGGAGGCACCACTGGTCCGGGGCAAGGGCCGCGCTGGGTCAGCCGTTCCCCTCCGGCCTCCTGCGAGCTGTGAGCTCTACGTTCTTAGAGGCGGGGAATGGCTGCGCGCAAGGCTGAGGGTCACCATGTGACAGTGGTGGCAGGTTCCTGGTCCCCACTGGACAGCACAGAATGGAAACTAGAGCTTATCTGACTTTAGATAGTATTAGGAAGGTCTGAATTTGGAAAGTGGTTTTGCTCAGATTTGTCTGCCATGAAGATTATAGCAATAAAACCCTCTGACGTAAGCTTTGCAATGGTTTATTCATTTTTATATTATGAGTCTAAAAGGTGCCAACACTTTGCTGATCTGAGTTTTAAGTGTACAATTTTTGAATAGTTCTGGTGTAACTTGATTTCTAAGATTTTAAAATAAACTTGGAAAAAAAATCACACCCATTCTACATGCATCCATTATTTTTAATTGATTATATATATTATAGATAACTTAAGCCTTAATTCTATTTCTTGAAGGTCCCCCAGATTTTGTGAGAGATGACATGATTAGCTTTTCTCCTAGGACGGAAATACTCTGCCGCCGCGCCTGCCACAGCTTGTTTCCAATCGGGCAACACAGACTCAGTGGCGTGTTTAGCTTTTGGTCCCCAGGAGGGCGTATGACAAGGTGACAGAAACAGGAAGGTGAAGACCCTGCCCCACCCCGCTCAGAGTCCTCATTTCTTTGGTGTTCATGGAAACCTAACCTGCCTCCCACCTAAGTCCCTACGGATTTGCGGTACAGGTCCCTTTGAGAAGGCTGCTATTTCATCTTCAAAGTGGGAAAGTCCTGCTAATCAGAATGAACCACCGTGAATTAAAGTAGGCCACTGGCTTAAGTATCAGGTAGGGAATCACCAGCTTTTTCTTTCTGCCCGGTTTGTGCTAACACTGACGGCCCAAGGAACGAGGACAGAGCCAGCGGCAGGACGCGGGCACCTGAGAAGGCACCCACCTCCCGAGAGGCCCAGGTCTCCCGCAGAAAAGGCTTTGGTTCGATTGCATGGACACAGAGCGAAGGTGGAAACCGTCACCAGAGTCACTGCAGCCCCTACCGAGGTCGTTTACCTGTGAGTGTCTCTCCCAGTGGAGAACCGAGAGCTGGGTGAGGGCGGAGCAGGTCGGGAAGGCAGGTCTCCTCACCGTGCGGTGGGCGCGGGCGGCCGCTGTCAGAGAATGACGCAGCACCTGCAGAGCCGCCGTCCACCTGCTCCCACTGCCGCCGGGGGGGTGACGGGAGCGAAGTAGGCGTGCACCTGCACGTGCGGGAGCTGAGCCTGGAGGCAGAGAGCGGACGCGTGGAGCGGCCTCGCCCCGCGAGGGCTGCGGGCACAGCTCACGCAGCGGCCACACTCCCGGATTCTCGCGTTGAAACCCAGTTTCCCATGGAGGCGACGGCTGCTCCTGCTCCGGCTCGGATCCCCTGAAGCGAGACTGGGTGTGTGCCCGCGCGGGGAGTCACCGGGCCTATGGGCACCCTGGCCCCCGGGGCAGCTCGGGGAGGTAAGTGCAAAGCCGCCTCAACTTAGAGCAAATCCAAGAAAACGAGGTGAAGTGGGGGGCGGGAGAGAACAGCAAGGCCCTGTCTGACCCGTTCTCTGGGACCGAAGCCGTGGTGTCCTCCCCACTGACGAGGGCCCTAAGTGTCCCCTTACAGCGGTCTGCCCGCCAGAGCCCAGACCCCTGCCGCACCCCATTCCGGCGGTCGAGTGCGCCGCGGGAGAGCTGGTGAAAGGTTGCCCGAGGAGACAGCAGCACAGACCCGCTGGCGTCCCGGCGCGCTCAGGATGAGACGTGCAAGTGCCAGCCCTGCCTTACCCGCATCCGCTTGACGCCTGCGCGGGTGACCTGCTGGCAGTCGTAGAGCTCGAGGCGCTGCAGGCCGCGGCAGCCCTCCAGGTGCCCCAGCGCCGCGTCGGTGACCAGCGGGCAGTTGTCCAGCTCCAGCGCCCGCAGCCGCTCGAGGCCGCACGCGCCGCTGCTCAGGTGCAGGATCCCGTCATCGGTGATGAGCTCGCAGTGCGACAGGCTCTGGGGAAGGGGACACGCGGACGTCGGAGAGGCTCCAGGGCTCCAGGCCTGGCCCAGACTGCATCCTATGGGAACTGCCTATCACAGCAGGATCAGACACAAGACCTCGGGGTCCCGTGGCCACGGGCTTTGGCAGTGCGTGCTGGCTCCTCTGGCTTCTCCAGTTATGTGAACATGGAAATCAGATTACAGGCGGTGATACGGTGGAAGAGGGCAATGTGAAAGGATCCTGGACTCACCTCCCATAAACTCCCCGATTCTCAGCTGAACAGCTTACTCTGGAACAAACAAACCCTAAAAACTGAGTGACTCCTACACATTTAGTGAATGAGAGACGGCCCAGGTCACAGGGTAGGAGAAGCTGGGACATAATCTTGCCATAAGTCCTACTCCCAATGCAGAGACTCACAGCTGGGAGGGAACTCAAAACTCAGAGTTTGTCCCTGAGGAGCAGAGGGTTTGAACCCCACGTTGGGCAACCGAGTTCTTAAGATCCGTACGTGAAAGACAAGCCCCTAAAAGATCTAGCTTTGAAAACCAACAGGTTTACGTCCACAAGACCCACAAGACTAGTGATCCCAGCAACAGCTCCTAGAGGGCTCACACACCTGGACTCGCCCACCTCAGGGCCCAGCCTCGGTGTGGCCTGTTCAGGGCTACCTGGACTTTGTGTAGGAGAGGCTTGTTTACTTGTCTCAGAGCACTGGCCTCAGGGTCAGTCACCTGATCTGACACATCTGGGGGCATGTTGGGGTACTCTATGTGGACTGGTGGGCACTTATCTTTGTGCACTCCCTATCTTGCTCCAACTGGTAGATGCTTTAAAAAGACTAAACAAGGGGCGCCTGGGTGGCTCAGTTGGTTGAGCGACTGCCTTCAGCTCAGGTCATGATCCCGGAGACCCAGGTTCGAGCCCCACGTCAGGCTCCCTGCTCAGCGAAGCCTGCTTCTCCCTCTCTCACTCCCCCTGCTTGTGTTCCCTCTCTGGCTGTGTTTCTCTCTGTCAAATAAATAAAATCTTTAAAAAAAAATTATTTCAAGAAATAATGGCTGAAAACTAACCTAAGGGAAAAAACAGATAGCCAGACCCAGGGAAGTCTAGAGAGTTCTATAAATATGAACCCCAAAAGATGCACACCAAAACAAATTATAATTAAAATGTCAAAAGATGTATCTTGAAATCAGCAGGAGAAAAACAACTTGTTATGTACAACAGAACCCCCCCATCAGATTTTTCCATGGAAGCCATAGGATAGAAGGGAGTGGAATGACACATACAAAATACTGAAAGAAAAAAACACTTCCAGCCAAGAATACTCTTAATTAGCAAAGTTATTCAGAATTGGAGTAAGAGTTTTTCCAGACAAGCTAAAGGAATTAATCACCTTACTAAACCAGCTTTACAAAAAATATTAAAGGGACTTTGTTGAGATGAAAAGACAGGGCACTAAATAAAATGTGAAAGTATAAATCTCACTGGTAAAGGTAAATATATAGTAAAGGTGTAATGGATGAATCATTTATAGAGCTATTATGAAGGCCAAAAGACAAAAGTAGTAAAACAAAAACAAAACCTGAACTACAAACAAGTGATACGCAAGATGAAAAGACGTAAAATGTAACATCAAAAACAAAATGGAAGGAGGGAGAGTAAACATGTAGAACTTTAGAATGTATTCAAATTTAAGCTGTTATCATAAAATAGACTGTTAGAAATATAAGTTGTTTTGTGTAAGCCTCATGGTAACCCCAAAGTAAAAATTTATGGAAAATACACAAAAGAAAGGAATCTAAGTGTACTACTAAAAGTCATTAAACCACAAAGGAAGAGAATAAAGGAACAGAGAGGAACTACAAACAGCCAGAAAATAATTAATATAATGGCAAGAAGTACACAACTGTCAATTATTTTAAATGTAAATGGACCAAATTCTCCAGTCAAAAGACAAAGAGTTGGGGCATCTTGCTGGCTCAGGTCTTGATCCCAGGGTCCTGGAATGGAGCCCACTGGCAGGCTCCCTGCTCAGTGGGGAGCCTGCTTCTCCCTCTCCCAACTTGTGCTCTCATACTATCTCTGTTGCTATCTCTGTCTCTCTCAAAAATTTTTTTTGTAAAGATTTTACTTATTTGACAGAGAGCAAGAGAGGGAACACAAGCAGGGGGGAGTGGGAGAGGGAGAAGCAGGGTTTCTGCTGAGCAGGGAGCCTGATGCAGGGCTTGATCTCAAGACCCTAGAGTCATGACCTGAGCCAAAGACTGATGCTTAAGAACCGAGCCACTCAGGCACCCTTGAAATAAACAAAATCTTTAAAAAAAAACAAAAAACAAAAAACAAAAGACATATAGAGTGCCTGAATGAATAAAAAAGAAAAAAAAACAAAACAAAACACCCTTATATGCTGCCTTTCAGGTGGAAGGACACACGCAGACTGAAAGTGAAGGGCTGGAAAAAGCCCATACAAATAACCCAATGAAAGTTGGAGGTAGCCATACTTACATCAGACAAAATATACTTTAAAACACTATAATAACAAAGGACATTACATAATGATATAAAGGGTCAATCTAACTAGAGCATAAATATTGGTTAATATTTATGTACCCAACAGAGGGAACACCTAAATATATAAAGCATATATTAAGAGATCTAAAGTAAGTAATAGAAATACAATAATAGTAGAGGGCTTTAGTACCCACTAAATCAATAGGTAGGTCATCCAGACAAAATAAGGAAACATCAGCTGTACACATGTTGGAACAGATGGACTTAATGGATATATACAGAACATTGTATCCAAACGCAGAATACACATTCTTCTCAAGTGTACATGGAACGTTCTCTAGAACAGATCATATATTAGAACACATAAGAAATCTTAAGTTTAAGATTAAAGTCATTATACGTATTTTTTCTTTTTCTTTTTTTTTTAAGATTTTATTTATTTGACAGAGAGAAACAGAGCCAGAGAGGGAACACAAGCAGGGGGAGTGAGAGAGGGAGAAGCAGGCTTCCCGCCGAGCAGGGAGCCCGATGTGGGACTTGATCCCAGGTCTCCGGGATCATGACCTGAGCCGAAGGCAGTCGCTTAACCAACTGAGCCACCCAGGCGTCCCTCAAGTATTTTTTCTAACCACAATAATATAAAAGTTGAAATAATTATATTTAACATGGTACTGAACCACCAGCAAATGGGTCAAAAAAGAAATCAAAACAGAAATGTAAAAAATGCCTTGAGACAAATGAAAATGGAAATGTAAAAACAAAAATTTATAGGATGCAGCAAAAGCAGTTTTAAGGCACTAGTTAGTTCATAGCAATAAAGTCCTACCTCAAAGAATAAGAAAAGTCAACCTAACTTCACACCTTAAGGAACTATGGAAATATTACAAAGCCCAAAATCGATGAAAGGAAATAAAGATCAGAGAGGACGTGAATGAAAGAGACTAAAAAGACAATAGAAAAGATCGATGAAACTAAGAGCTGGTTCCATGAAAAGATAAGCAAAACTGACAAACTTTTAGTTAGACTCATTACGAAAAAAGGTCTGAAAATCAGATATGAAAGAAGAGACGTTACAACTGATACCACAGAAATACAAAAGATCATAAGAGACTAAGAACAATTATATGCCAACAAATTAGACAACCTAGAAGAAACAGGTAAGTTCCTAAAAACAAAGACCAACCAAAATAATAATGAAGAAATAGAAAATCTGAACATACTGATTACTAGTAAGGAGATTGAATCAGTAATCAGAAGCCTCCCAACAAAGAGAAGTCCTGGACCAGATGACTTCATTTGTGAATTCTACCAGCTATTTAAATAATTAATACCAATCATTCTCAAATTCTTCCATAAAAAAGGAGGCAACACTTCCAAACTCATTTTGCAAGTAAAGAATTATCCTGATACTAAAACTAGACAAAGACACTATGAAAAATGAAAATTACAGACCAACATCTGATAAACAGATGCAATACCCCTCAACAAAATTTACCAAACCGAATTCAACAGTACATTAAAAGAATCCCACACCACAATCAAGTGAAAACATTAGAAGATGTTTCCACATTTTCAAATCAATCAATATGATGCAGCATGAGGAAAATGAAGAATAGAAATCATATAATCATCTAAATAGATGCAGTAATAGAATCTGACAAAATCAATACCCATTTGTGATTTTTTAAAAGTGGGTAAAGAAGGGACATACCTCAACCTAATAAAGGCTGTATAAGACAAGCTCATAGCTAACATCACACTCAATGGTGAAAAGCTGAAAGAGTCTCCTTTAAAGTTAGAAATGAGATAAGGATGCCCACTCTTTCTATGTTTATTCAACATGGTATTAGAAATCCTAGCCAGAGGAATTCGGCAAGAAAAAGAAATAAAGACATCCAAATTAGAAAGAAGTAAAACTGTCACTATTTGCAGATGACATGATATTATGTATAGAAAACCCTAAAGACTCCACCAAAAAAACCCATTAGAACTAATAAACAAATTCAGTACTGTTTTCATTGCTATACACTAATAAAGAGCTAGCAGAAAGCAAATTAAGGTGCACCTGGGTGGCTCAGTTGGTTAAGCATGCAACTCTTTTTTTTTTTTTTTTAAAGATTTTATTTATTTATTTAACAGAGAGAAATACAGCCAGAGAGGGAACACAAGCAGGGGGAGTGAGAAAGGGAGAAGCAGGCTTCCTGCCAAGCAGGGAGCCTGATGTGGGACTCGATCCTGGGTGTCCAGGATCATGACCTGAGCCGAAGGCAGTCGCTTAACCAACTGAGCCACCCAGGTGCCCACAAGCATGCAACTCTTGATTTCAGATCAGGTCATGGTCTCAAGGTCATTAGATTGAGCCCCATGTCTGCTTCAGATCCTCTCACTCCCTCTCCCTCTGCCACCCCCACTCACATTTTCTCACTTAAGAAAGAAAGAATGTGAAATTAAGAAAACAATCTCTTGGGGCGCCTGGGTGGCTCAGCTGATTAAGCGACTGCCTTTGGCTCAGGTCATGATCCCGGAGACCCGAGATCGAGTCCCACATTGGGCTCCCTGCTGGGGAAGCCTGCCTCTCCCTCTCTCACTCCCCCTGCTTGTGTTCCCTCTCTAGCTGTGTTCCTCTCTGTCGAATAAATAAAATCTTTAAAAAAAAAAAAAAGAAAACAATCTTTCTTATAATTGCATCAAAAAGAATAAAAAACCTAGAAGTAACTTTAACCAAGGAGGTATTAAAAAACTATATACTCTGAAAACTACAAGACATCGATGAAAGACATTTAAGAGGACACAAATAGAAAGATACTTTGTGTTCACAGATCAAAAATTCATACCATTAGAATGTCTCCATACTAATCAAAGCAATCTATATATTCAAGCAATTTTTACTAAATTTCAGCTGCATTTTTCATAGAAATATAGAACAATCCTGGGCAACCCTCTCAGGTCCCCTCTCAGGGAGCTTTGTGCTATTTTCAATAACTATGACTGAAAAAACTTTGTTTTGTTGCCTACAAAAGAAAAGAAAAAGACAAAATATAGAACAATCCTAAAATGTATATGGAACCATAAAAGACCTTTATTAGCCAAAGCAATCTTGAGAAAGAAGAATAAAGCTGAATATCATCACATCCCTGGTTTCAAGCTATATTGCAATTAATGCTATAGTAATCAAAACATACAGTACTGGCATTACAAACAGACACACAGATTAACAGTACAGAATAAAGAGCCCCAAAATAAGCCCACCCATAATTAATCAATTAATTTATGACAAAGGAGTCAAGAATATACAGTGGCACAAGGGTGCTCCAATAAATAGTGCTGGGGAAGCTGGAACCACATGCAAAAGAATGAAAGTGGATT
The DNA here is from genome assembly GCA_004023965.1 of Spilogale gracilis. NCBI lineage: Eukaryota > Metazoa > Chordata > Mammalia > Carnivora > Mephitidae > Spilogale > Spilogale gracilis. Next base: position 121,918 of record PITA01004544.1, read on the forward strand.
ATGTGATAGTATATGCAATGATTAATTCAATTTAAAGACTTGATGTAAGACCTGAAACCATAAAAATCCTAGAAGAAAATAGGCAATGAGTCTTTGACACTGATCTTGGTAATGATTTTTTTTTTAATGAATACCAAAAGCAAAGGAAACAAAAGTAAAAATAAGTGGGACTACATCAGACTACAAGTTACTGCACAGCAAAGGAAACCACTAACCAAATGAAAAGGCAAGAATGGGAGAAAATATTTGCAAAACTTGTATCTGATAAGGGGCTAACATAAAAAAATATATAAATAACACATATAACTTAGTAGTTATAAAAAAAGTGGTCAGAAAAAGTATTAATTTAGTAGCTTAAAAAAAAAAAGTGGTCGAAGGGCCTGAAGAGACATTTCTCCAAATAAGACATACAGATGGCCAACAGACACAAGGAAAGATGCTAAACATCGTTAATCACCAAGGAAATGCAAATCAAAACCATAATGAGATACCACCTCACACCTGTCAGAATGGTTATCAATAAGAGAAGAAATGATAAGTGTTGTCAAAGACATGGAGAAAAAGGAATCCCTGTGCACCACTGATGGGAATGTGAAGGGTGCAGCCACTATGGAAAACAATACGAAAGTCCCTCAAAAAGTTAAAAATAGAACTACCATATGATCCAGCACTGTTTCTCTAAGTTATTTAGCAGAACAGGAGAAGGCCCGACATACTGTTTTGAGAGAAAGGGGGACTCTGCGTAGCTTTGGCAGATGAATGCTGTTTTTGGGTTAATCATACAGGAGTCATTAAAAATAGTCTTGCAGCAATAAAGAAGAGATTAGATGAGCGTGAACAGCAATGCAGAAACTCCCAGGGCTGGTACGGGAGTCTGTTGATCTGGTCTCCTTGGAAACCTCCCTAATACTGGCAGTCGCGGGTCCCCCAGTCTTACTATGACTGATGTTGCTCTTTGGCCCATGCATTTTAAACGCCCTAATGTCACTTGTACAAAAACGAACTGGGGCTGTCAAAGTGCTGGTCCTACAGGCTCAGTATAACCCCTACAGCAGGACACGCACCTGGTGGAAGAGTCAACGATCTGACCTGTCCCCAAGGAAGAGGGGGGATGTAGGGACCTACTCAGCCAGAGCGACTCCACATTGTCCAAGCCGCCATCTTGTTGTTTACTCGGACAACCAGTTCCAGGAAGAACAGGCGGCCGATCCCACCCCTCATCCCGTTGTTTACATCTAAACAAGGGCGAGTCAGATCAGATGGAGCCGCCCAATCAGTTAACCCCCTAACAACCCAGGGGTAATGGAAGTGCAAATCAACTCAGGTAGCTACATGACCCTGGTCATCTTGTGATCTGGGGGGTCGCCCTATAAAAGCTAGCCTGAGAAATTAGGCAGTGGCGTTTCTCCCTTGGGAGGTGACCCTGGCCCAGGCCACTAAAATTCTGATGCTTGGCGTGAAATAAAGCTCTGCTTAACCTTCACTTTTGTATCAGCCTCGTTCCTTTAAACACAGACCCTATTACCTACCACCACCTACTGGCATCAATATTTTACCAGGTTGAGTTAAAAATGAAAACCTTACCTCCTTTTTATTTTTTAAATTAACATATAATGTATTATTTGTTTCAGGGCTACAGGTCTGTGATTCCTCACTCTTATACAATTCACAGCGCTCACCATAGCACGTACCCTCCCCAGTGTCCATCACCCCGCCACCCCGTCCCTCCCACCCCCCTCCCCTCCAGCAACCCTCACTTTGCTTCCTGAGATTAAAAAAGTCTCCTACAGATTGTCTCCCTCTTTGGCTTCATCTGGTTTCACTTTTCCCTGCCTTCCCCTATAATCTTCTGTCTTGTTTCTCAAATTCCTCATATCAGTGAGATCATATGATAATCATCTTTCTCTGGATGACTAATTTCACTTAGCATAATAGCCTCTAGTTCTATCCACCTTATTGCAAATGGCAAGGTTTCAGGGG